>WEIT01022036.1:119013-173767 GCA_013389985.1 Dryoscopus gambensis
CGGTCCGCGCTGCGCGGCTCCTACTGCCCGCGCTGCGTGTGCCGGCCTGCAGCTGCCGCCGCCGCGGCCTCAAGTTTGGTGCTCGGCGGGCGCGGGGGATTAGATGACAGCCCGGTGCCGGTCCTCGCGGTTAGTCTGAGACGTGGTGTTCTAGACCCATAGCTGCAACTCTCCACGTTTTATTTATTATTGGGATTCTCTGATTTGATTCCTGTTTTGTTTTTTTTCACCTTCTCTCTTTTGCTGTCACGTCCTTTACTTTAGGAGTTTGTCCTGCCCTTGCTATAGCTATGTTGCTACTTGCACTATTAAACAGGATATGCACGACGGCATATTAAACATAGGTGCAGTAGAATGAAGACATCAAGAACATAGAAGCAGATGGCAATAGCTGCAGGTGTAGCACTGTATTCTAGTTGCATGTCATCTTTAACTACAGGTATTTCCCAATTCCATTAAATAATCCTCTCATACAGGCATAAAGAGCAGAGCTGTAATTAAAGGATTCTTTCCACTCTTGTTTTCTAGCATTTTAAACTGAAGTGTAGTAGTGGCAGAAGCATGTGCAAGATTGAAGCAGAATATGCCTTTGTGAAATCATTCTGTTATTTACTACATTTGTAAATATTTGTCAGATTTCTTCATGAAATATTGAAGAACTGGTGCTCTGTAGCTTTATGTCTGTGAGGTTCACAGAACTGCAGCTAGTGTCTCAGGGGTTCTGTTTTGAGCATCAATTGTAGATCGAGGAGAAGTTGTTCCACTTCAGACATGCCATCAAAGCAAACTGGGGCAATCTGTAGAGGTAGGAAATGGAATGAATTTTTTTGTGCTTGGTGGCAAGACTTAGACTTTCAAAGAGCTCAAACTAGTAGTAACTTACTGTTTTATGTGTTCTACCCTCACTGATTAACCAACTCCCACAAAACCCTTCCAGAGTAGATGGGAAGTTACGTGCGGCCGTTGTCTTCCTTTATCTGCTCCAACTCAGCCCTTTAGGCAGAGGTACAGCAGGAGTCTTAGCTTAAAGTATTGTCTTGTGTGGGTTTCAGCCTTCTGTCTCGCACACATGCTGCAGCCGCAGTTCCTTTTTTAATTCTTTGAATTCACAGAATTAGCATTTCTCAAAAGTTCATCCTTTGCTCATATTGCCCTTTGTTTTCTGTTATAACATCTTGGACTGCCTTTTCCCCAGTTTTTGGCCACATGGTTATCCTGGCAAGGTTACTGTGGGTTCACTGGTTACTCTCCAGCTGTTTCAGTTCTTATGCCCTCAGATTTTCTGTGGTGATGGCACAGTAACTTTGGTGTTTGTATCATGGGAGTCCACAGTCTGTCATCTGACTGCCTTTTCACATACAAAGTTTTCACTTGCAAGCCAACGTCATTCGTTATAAGCTATGGCTCTTTTTATGGTACTTAGATGTTTTGCTTTTTAAAGGATGAATTTTCTAGGAAGACCTATGTTGGACCACAAATGCTACCCATATGTTTTTCCCTTTTGGTATGTTATAAAAAACCTCCGAACATTTAATGTGGGATAGAGAACATAAACAATAGTTGCAATTTGCTTTATGGGGCTAGATATTGACAGGTATATCTGAAATTTTCCATAAGACCTTTGCTATAAGATACTAGTAAAAATATGTCATCAAAATACTACTCTCTTTACCCGCTCAATGCTTTAATATACTCATATACTCTAGTCATAAACCCAGTTACAGAGTCTTTTCATTTTTGTTTCTGGACATGTCTGGCTTCTGTTCATCCTTAGAGGTATTTTTTCTGTGGCAAGTGGTTTCAGAAGGAAATCCGAGGGGGATTGTGAAGGATACAAACACAAAAGTTGATGGCACATGCTTAGTGTGGGCGGCTGGATAAGTGGATTCATGAAAGTAAAAGACACTATGAGATTTTTACTGTCACTTGGAAATTATCTAGGGGTCCAAAGCCTCCGTCTCACTCCTTACTCAAAAAGTACATCAGTGTCTCACCCTTTTAAGACTAACATAACGTCAGGATTGGCATTTGAGCTCCAGTGACGATGTAGGATGTGTGATGTGCCTTTGGGCTAGGCAATCTTGGAGCTGACGCTTTCAGAATTTCAAATGACATCTTCCAGGGGAGGAAGCTTTGCTGCCACTACCAGTCAGCGATTCTGGTCCTTTTACTACTCTCGCAGGCAGCAGGGGCTTGTTTTCCGCAAAGGTTTTGGTTGCTGTCAGAGTGCTGAGCTTCCCAGCCTGCTGATGGGTGACACTGCCCAGCTGCTGACCGTGATGGATGGGGTGCCTGTTTTGATTGCGTGACACTTGGTCTAGTGGCGAGCAAGCCAAAATGCCACAGGTAACGCTTGGAACAGACGTCCAAAATATATCAACTTGCAGTTTACATCAAAACATGTAGCAGTTCTGCAGAGGATCTGGCATTGCTGATCTGTACAGGGACCTTTCACAGATGTGTTTTGAAGCATCTTTGGACTTAATCTGCACATCTGTGCTGTTCCTTAACCCCTTTGGTGCAAGGCTGCTGTTGACAGCTGGACAGTTCTGTTAACATGAAAGTGCTGGCTTTCTGTTAACGTGAAAGTTTCTGTCTTTCGCATGAAAGTGCTGATTTTTCCCAGTATTCAGTGTGTGCTCTGCCCTTTCAGTGTGACACAGGTTTTTCTTGTCCTTAGCAATGTAAAATGATACAATTTTTAACTTGAAAGTTTGACCACAAGTGGTGAGACAGCTGGAATTTAAGATACCTCAGATGAACTGAGGGATTGACGTAAATGTATTTGTCTCAGCTTCTTTGAATTTAGGTACTCACTGATGAAATAATTAACAATACTGGTTTCACAGTTAATGGGCAGTTCTACTGGGAGAGCATTACCCATATCCAAAATAGTGTTACACATATCCAGATCTCCAAAATGGAGATTATCTGTAGACTCATTTGGCTACATTTCGTCAAGTAAGGATGCTTAGATAGGCTGGTGGGTCCTGCATAATTTTTATCTTGTTTGCATTCTGGTAATGCAACTGTAATCCTCCTAGTTAATCAAGAATCAGAAAATTACTGTAGTAGGTATTACACAAATAAGAACAAAAATGTGGCACTTGTCTGAAAGAGCTCGCACCCTAATTATAAGAGGAGAGGAGAAGTGAATCTAGGCAGATGGAAGCAGTGGTATGGTATTAATCAGTGCAGCAGGTTGTTTCTGAAACATACTGGTGGTATGGTTTGTGTTTCTTATAAGCATCATGGTGAAGGTACAGCATGGAAAAACTCACTAAGGTGACACATTTCAGCATTTAGTAAGTGAACTGTAGACATTCGAGGAGGAGGGACTCAGTTTCCAAGTAAGAAGTGCAAGATGGTAAGATGGAAAAGGTTTTGGGAAGTGAAGACAGTTTGCTTCTCCAACTCTCTTGCATAAAGATGTTGTGAAGTGGAATAACCTGGTTGGTTGGTTGGGTTGGGTTGAGTTGTTTTCCCAAGGAAAAGTGATTTTTAGTTCATACTAGCCTTGTAACTTTTATTGGTCTTAGCTCTACTGAATTACTGTAAAATGTAATTTTTTTTAAAATAGCAGTTATTTATTTTAGGAACTACATTCAGCTCCTGTATGTATCTAAATATATACTTTATGAAGATAAAGTCAATTTCTAAATATAGGAATATTAATGCTGTTAAATATAGACTATTTCAAGCATATCTTACATTTAAAATAGTCTAGGCACACTGTAGATTTAACTTAACAAAATCAGCACATTGATTTTTGGCACTCTGTCAAATCTGAAGCTTTTAAAATTAGATAGGCAGATCATGCTGCTGCTTTTGAAGTGGTTTGTTCTTTCTAGAATGGTGGAAATGAGCAGTTGAGGGAGGAGGTTTTGATCTTAATCAGCTTTTTGTAGGAAGACTGACATTAGGAGTCTTTTAAGAAGTAAAAAGTCAACTGAGAATAGCTAGTGGTGGTGATGAATACACTTAACTCTTGTATGCTGAACTCAAAGAATCTCAACATGTTTGGCAAGGACTAGTTCTTAGCATTATATGAAATGATTTTTTAATGGAAAAGGTTTAGGTATTTCTAATCTAACTTTTTATATTTTTTTATTTTTCCCAACCAAACTGCTTAATTTCCAGTTAAGATTTTTACTGTGTGCCAAGTAGAGATGAAGGTAGAGCTAATATACTCTCTGAACTCAAGTTTTTCTACCACAAAAATCAGTGTCTTTTTACTTGTCAGATTCATTAGTCAAGTATCGTGTGCACCATGACTTGATTTTATGTGTACAAAATGAAAAATGTATTTGTTTTTCTATCACAAAAGGAAACTTCAAATGAGGATTTGTGGTGACTTCTTTCTGAACAGGAGGAGAATCTGTCCCCTTTAGGATACTCCATAGTTGGTGGCTGTAGACACAAAATACTCATTGGACAGATTTAAAAAATATGAAAATGGGTTGGAAAGAGCAAATAATAGGAATACTACCAGGGGTTTTAATCTTCAGTGTGTCAAGGTCATTTTGTCTGAATTGTTCTTTTCTCTTTTGCCTCTTTTTCCTGAATGGCTTGTGCCTATGGCCAGCAATAAGTTATAGAGCATCCCTTTTATTTTTTTCTTAGCTATATTTTATGCTTTCTTGAGTCTATGTTTGTTCAGGGTTTTCATTCCAATAAAATCACAAATCTTTTCTTTCCCATAAACTGAAATATTTCTGAGAAGTTACTTCTGAAGCATCTTAAGTTTCTTCCTCATTTAACTCAGTTAAATATAATAACCAAATTCCTGGCATAAATTTTGATTTTGAAATTATGTTGATTGATGTTGATCATGTTTTTATTAAATGGGATCTTTAATTTGTAGTGTTTTCAGTCCCTTAATGTACTGGAACAGGGCAGGCAGTACTCCATATATACTGTGCAACTTGCGTCGTAGATCGTGTGGAGTAGCTCCTTGCTCTTACCCTTCCATCATACTTCCGTGCTTTTCAAAATCAGGCACAAACCCTGGCTGGCTAAGTCCTTGATATGCTCTGGTTTTTCCAAGGGCTCACAGGTCAGTAAACATTGTCTGATGGATGTCCATCTATGTGTGTGTCCATGAAAAGTAATTAATCTAATGGTCCGTGTTGTCTTTTCCTCTGCCTGCTCTTAGTGAAAGGAGACAGAAAAGTGTCTGGGCTGTGCAGTGTGAATGCAGCTTCTTATGCCAGTGTTCATTTCTAGTGCCATGTTGATTCTCTTGGGCTTGAAGTGCCGTGTTTTAAGTCATTGTGGGCATCAGCTGACACAGTTTTTTCCCAGTGTCCTGAGGGTCCCTAGGATATGGGTCCTAGCAGTGGACTATGTGTGCCCTGATCCAGGTCGTATCACCTGTGCTGTGGACACAGGATTTCACAGGTGCTAAAGACTTGCTTGTATTTCAGTTGGTTGGGCCCACAATTATTCAAGCTCTCTAAATATACTGATACGAAGATAACTTCGTAGGGTGAAGTCTGTGGTTTGGACAGTCTTATGTAATCTGTCCAAAGAGATCAAAATTGTTATGCTGAGATGAACTCATAGATTGTTTATGTCAATGTTGAATCACCTAAACACAACCATGTTCCTTTAGGGAGGACATTTTTGCCTTCTTTGCTATTGACTCTTTACATAATTTAGTGTAGGATATTGTGTTTTCTTACAGCAGCTCTATAGGCCTTACTGTTTGATGAATGTCTCGATGAATCTTCTGCTCAGTTAAGCGGCAGTGCGACAAGTGGTGATGGGTAGTTTCACATGAAACTTGGGTATATATGATAAGCTGCCAAGGCAGAAAAACATGGTTGAAGTTGTTTGAACCTCCTCATGTTCTAGGGATGCCAGGTTGCATGGCTGTTGGTGAACATTAGGCCTGCTAACATCTGTTGAAAATATATCATCAAGAACTGGAATATTTAGATCTTTCTTACTGTATGAACAGGAATTGTGAACCCATGAAATCAGCAAAGCTGAATTCAGTGGCACTGTTCATTTGCATGTCTAAGCTTTATAACCCTAAGTATAGGAGAATTTGAAATCTGTAATTTAAGAACATGGTATTTAATACAGTATAAGCTAATTTCTATGTAAATGTAGCATTTTGCAAAAAATGTATTTTGAAGGCTTGAGGAGACATGAAGCCATTGATGCAAGGAAGCAGCTAGTAAAGATTTCTTTCATACTCTACAAAAATTTGCTTGTCCAAAGCAAATCTCTAATGGGTAGGTTCATGCATAAAACCTCCAGCACTATTAGTATGTGTGGCAGATGCAGGGACATCTATCCAAATCTGGAGGAACCAGGAACAGGAACTCTGAGGTACAAATTGCCTGCTTCGCTTCAGGGAAGGCTGTTTGGATACCAGCGGTGGTGGTGCTCTAATGTCAGTATTGATGACTATTCTGCTGATTGGCTTAATGGATAAGTAAGGAGAGGGAATATTGAATTCAATATACTGGTTGATTCCTGTGTCTGTCAGAACTTCAGTAGTACAAAGGTCTAAATGCACTTACAGAAAAGATTAAAAAACCTTAAGTAGACAAACTTGCTAAACTTTGGCAAACCTAAGTAATTGATCTGTAGTAAGAATATACCTTTTGGTATTCCCAAATGTAGAATATTTTAGAGGTTTCCCATATCTAAATGCAGTAGCACAGTTGTGTTTCTGGTACACAACAGGATGTAATTTTATTTCTGAACAGAATTGCTCACATGTTTGCAGTGTATGAATATTTGGATATTTGACATTCATATGCTTTGTATGTGAAAACAAAAATCTATTTTTATGAACCACACTGTTAAAAGACAAACTGTAAACTAAGTCCCAGTGGCTGTCTGTACGATGCACAACTACATTCCTTCAGTGAATTCACATTTGGATTTTGATTAAATGACTGGTGTGCTGAAATCTCTGAGGATTTTTTTTAAAGTTTACTGCCAAATATCTATGCTTTAATTCTGTTCCTCATAGGACTCCTTGATTCATGACACAAATTTCCTGTGAGAGACTTCATCTTTACAGATTCTCCAGTGTTTTATTGAGGGATCAGCTTGCACTCCAATCTGTTGTCCCTCATAGGATATAATGCTTTAATCAGATTTGGAAGACTTTTAAATTTTTTTAAAGTGTTTGAAATTGCTCAAAAACTGTTAGGGAATGTGCCAAGGGTAAATGATGACTGAAACCTTTCATAAGGGATATATGTTAAGGAAGAGAAACATTTATTTTGATGAAGTTTTTCTGGTATGTTAGGGTTGTAGCTCTGTAATAACTTACTTTGCAATAGCAAAAATAAAGAAAATCTTGATATCTCAAATATTTAACACCACTTCTTAGAAGTGAGTGTGTGCGTGTCCCCTTTTCCTACAGATACAATTCATAATGTCCTGTAGTGTAACTGATCTAGCAACTTTCCTAGGACTTCGGTCCTGACGCATTCATACTCCTTGTTATGCTGTAGCTGACGTTAGACCAAGCCTAGACCTGCATTCGCCAGGTTCGAATGTGTGATTTGATCTTGTGCTTTTAGAGTTCAAACTTGCTACATTTGTTGAAACATTTCAATAGCAATAACAATAAAGCAACCTCTGTTTGTCTTTCCTAGTAAGCAACAGATGCGGGTGAAAGATCCATCAAGAACCAACCCTGAGAAGCCAAAGAGGAGCAAAAGGCCTAACCGGCCACAGGATGAGGACTCTTCAGATGATATTTCGGGTAAGTACATTAGGTAATGTTTGTCCTGAGGTTGAGGGCTAATAACTTCCATGTTGATTGATGAAAACCACAAATCATTGGTACCATGAAATAATTTTCTTGCTTGAATTTATAGCAGAAATATCCCCAGTCAAGTGTTTATGTCATGATCGGTTGTTACACTACATGACCGCCCTGAAGGGCTGGAGAATTGGCTGATCTTCAATGACAGCCTCTTCAAAGCAGAATGGTCCTTTTCTCTCCATGTAAGGTCAAGCACGTGTGGCAGGAGGCTGCTTGGCTGAACAGGGAGCTTCCAGCTGAGCGCAGAGAGGAAAAGGAAGGGCAGAGAGGATGGAGGCAGGTTTGGACTGCCCTTGTAAAGATCTGGAGTGTGCAGGATTGGAGATTAGGTAAAGCAGCTTCAGTTAGAGTTGGGTCTGATGAGGGGTATGAAGAGTAAGATGAGCCTGTATGGATATAGTGACTGTAAAATGAAGACTAGGGTCTCCATATAGGAGTGCAAACCTCCTGTGTGAGGGGGCAGGGGTCCTAGGGACACAGGATGTGGGAAGAAGCTGAGGAGCTCAATTCTTCCTTTTCTTCTGTCTTCACATGTAAGCTCTGCACTCGATCCTCTTTGGCTCCTGACCTTAATGGCAGACTCTGGCATATAAACAATGTCCTGAGTAGAAGATTGAGAACTGTTAAACAGACTGGAAATCCATGGGGTCAGATGGGAAGCATCTGAGAGAGATGCGAAAACTGGGTAATGTCATTGTGAGGCTATGGTCTACCATCTCTTCATGGCAGCAAACTGAGGAGAGCAGTTGAAATGCAGGAGGATAGGTCAGCCATTCAGAGTGACTGGAGAAGTGGGCTGGCAGAAACTTCTCAGTGTTCAACAAAGGCAAGTGGGGAGTTTGGCACCTGGGCATAACCACGTGCAGTTACAGGGTGGGAATTAATGGCTTGAAAGTACCTTTGCAGAGAGGGTCCTGGGGGTCCTAAAGCACACAGTGAATGAAACCAAGCTGTGCTGTTTGTGCCTGCTATAGGCAGGATTGTATCAATGAGAGCGCAAGGCGGGTGGGTAATTCTTTCCATCTTTTCAGCACCTGTGGGACTTCATTGGGAGAACTGTGTCCAGTTGTGGGCTCTCTCTTACAGGAAAGGCTGACTTGTCGGAGTGAGGCCAGTGGTTCACCCCCTCCACGTTTTTAAGGAGATTGAGAATATGATGTGGGACAAGGGGCTGAAGCAAATGTCTGTTAGCCAAAGGAGTGAAAGTATAATTTCTTTCATTGACTGCCTGATGGTAGTTACAGAGAAGGCAGAACTAGTTTCTTCTAGGAGGTCCACAATGAGAGTACTACAGGCAACAGACCAAATTTAGGGCATGAAAAATTTGACTAGGTGTGAGGAAGTTTGTTTTATTTTCACTCTGAGGGTGGTCAGACAGAAATCTGATTTTCTAGTGAGTTGGTGAAATCTCAATCCTTGAAGATATTCAACACTCAGCTGAACAAAGGCATGAGCAAACGGATCTAAATTAGTATTTGGCATGGCTTTAATTAGGGCTTGGACAAGATGACCTTCAGAGGTTACTTCAAACCTAGCTTAATCTGTGATATAGTGGAATTTGTCCAAAAAAATATGACAGAGAAGAATGGTTGATATTCACATTCAGAATGAGCAGTTGTAGTAGGGATGCATGGGTACTTGAAAATCTTTCTTTAGGGCTTGAAAAGAGGTCAATGGCCTGTGTTGTTATGTGCAAAAATAGATTTATGTATTATTTTGTTGTCAAAAAACGGGGAAATTAGTTTTGTACAAAAGTAATCCTTGTACTTTTGTACAAAGTAGTTTATCTGGTTTAAAGAGGTGACATTTATTGAGTTGAAAAGAATTTCCATTTCAGAAAGACTGAAAGAGATTCCTTCATAAAATTCAGTATGCGGGGAGCAGCTGGCTGATCTTTCCTACTTTAATTCTTTGCTGTTTCTTCCCTAATGCTGAATTCATTGAAGATTATGGTCTTTCAGTGTACATGTGCTCCCTTTCATAGCTATTATTTTTGATGGGTAAAAGTGAGTATGTGTTATTTTCTGTAGGCTTAACCTGCCAGCACGTGAGCCAAGCAGTGGACGTGCATCATGTGAAGAGAGCGGTGGCTCAGAGCGTGTGGTCAATCTGTGCGGAATGCCTGAAGGAGAGGCGGATGAGCGATGGTGAGCCCGTGGCGCCTGCAGACATCTGGCTGTGTCTCAAGTGTGGCTCTCAGGTAAGCAGGTGCGCTCAGTTGGCGGAGGTGGAGTTTCTAAAGGGTACGACTGTTGTGGGTCCTTGTCTGTTTGGCATCTCTTTACCTCCAGAGGAGGAATGTGACATAAGTGCTTAGTTGTGAGAGTCCATGCTTCAGCTTCCTCGGCAAGTGGGATGTGACCTTACATTCTTGTCTCGTTTTTGGCAGCGTTTAGGGTTAGCTTTATGTGTCATGGTGCGGTGTCGCATCATGATTAGTAAGTGACAGTCCTGCCTTTTCTCTGTTCTTATCTGCATCCTCTTGCCACTTAGAGATAATTGGCTCTGGGAACTATGTGGCTGCAAAATGCATTCATTCAGCAGGCTCCTCTGGCAGAAGTTCCCACAAATAGGAATGAATGAAAAACAAAACATGTATATTGCTGAATGAACTTGTGCTGTGGACACTCAGTCGCTAGATTTGATTGAAACCAGGGAGAAAAGACTGTGCTGGAGTGAGAATGCTGCTTCTGTGGAAGCTGGCTATTAGATTGGATCACTTAAAATATCAAATCATGGCCTCAGAGTTTAAAATGGCAGGTCCTGACCCCAAGGGCTTGCACAGGTTTCTGCCCTGGGACTGAAGTAAAGTGTGATACAGCAAAATTCAGGTTATGGTCAGTGTCAGGTTTGATTCAGCCAATAGTTGCTTGAACAGAGCATTTCACAATTTTCTTGGACTTTCAGTTGATTTTACTATAGTAAGGACAGAAGCCAGCTCCTACCAGTATAATATGAACAGATTTGATTTTGCAAAGAAACGTGCTATTCAAAGGGTTCAGAAGATAGTTAACTAGATCTGAGGAGAATGTATATATCTTGTTTGAAAAATTCTAGTTAAGGAGGGCTTTTAAAAGGAGTTAATTCTGTGTGCTTCTTCATGCTGTTAAGGGCTGCCAAAATTCATGCCTCAGTCAGAGACCAGTCTTGAATCTAACTCCCCCTCTGTTCATACTTGAACAATTGCAAATGCTTTCTCTTGAAATTGCTGTTACATAAATGGTATGTTCTGAGCAGCTTTGTAGTACAAAGCACTTTATGTACTTTTTTTCATTTGCTGTCTGGAATGCATTTGACATTCTTGAGGAGTGAGGGTTACCTATGCTGTCCTTTTCCTTGATATTCTGTGGACCAAATATGCCACGTAGTTTTTTCATTCACAATTAATAGAGCATTCTTGCTTTTGTGAATGGTATAATATTTTTGTCTATTGATATTTATTCAATACTTATTCAAAGCTAGGAATTATTTCTATTCAGTTAGAACAAACTTAATCAATCTCTGTATTTTTAACTGATTTTTCCAAGTAGAAAAGATGAGAATGTTAAATCCTCTCAATCCTTAAGAATGCTAAATGACTAGGGCAGAACAGCTTCTTGTCTAATTTTGAAAAGTGGAGTTTTTGTAGTTTATTCACTAGTATAATCTTTTCCTTCTTCCCTTCCCCCCCCTTAATGGGTTGATGTTTCCATTTTTAGGGCTGTAGTAAGAATTCGGAAGGCCAGCATTCTCTGAAACACTTCCAAACTGCACGCACAGAACCTCACTGCATCGTTATCAACCTCAGCACATGGATCATATGGTAAGAATCAGTCTGCAGGTGTTGGTGTGCGCTTGTATGTACGGACTTCACGTAACTTAAAGCAGTTTCTTCTCATGATAAAGAATGATTCTGACAGATGAAATGAATATTTTCTGTAGAGGAAAGGCAGGCTTTCTGGAGACAAAATATGTTTGTCCTTTGTGTTCTCTGAAATTATTTAAGTCTGTAAGGACCACAGTGAATTGGGCATATATGAGATGAAGGAATTCAATTCTATTCCATTTTTTGGTGTGAAAAATTGAAACTGACAGCTTAAGTAATTTGTGTAAGGTTGTTTTGGAGATCTGCTAGAGCTGGGATGTGCATGTAGATAGCCCTGAATTCCAGTTTGCTGCTTCTTTTGTTTAGGTGTTATGAATGTGATGAAGAGCTGTCAACACATTGCAACAAAAAGGTTCTGGCTCAGATAGTTGACTTCCTTCAAAAACATGGTGCCAGGGCTGAACCAAGTAAGTTTGCACAAATAATTTTATCTGGAGACACCTGTAATGTACTGTCTCTAAAAATAAGCATTTCAGATTTTGAGTCATGTTAATAATACAATTGAAAAATGATGTACAATGTGACCATAATGTAATTTATAATTGCAGAGCTACTTGGGGAAGTAATGCCTGTCAAAATATAATGTCACCTTTTTTCTCCAGTATGATTACATTTTAAAATATTTTGGTCACTATAGGACATTTTTTTCAAATTTTGTCTCTAACAAAGAAAGTTTACTGTAGAGGAATTGTTACCTTAAATAAGATAAGGCCATATAAGTTAATGCATTAATGTATATCAAAGTGTACACTATACAGTCACTATAAATGAATTTAATTTTCTTGTTATGGATGTATCAGCTTAAAATTTTCTGATTTAAATTTGTTCTCCACAGTTAGCTAGCTTTGCTTAAGTGGATTTTCTAGTACTCTGTTGTAGAATGTAATGTCCATTTGTGCTATTTGGTTTTAATTGATAGAATGCTCATTTCTATTACAAGAAGATAGTATTAAATTATTTTCTTACATTAGGAGCCTAATATACCTTCTCAGTATATGTGATAGTTGATAGAACTTTGTGTGTGTGGTCCTCAGCTGTCTACTCTTGATAAGGTCAATGTTATTCATCCCTGGTGTAACACACTTGGCAGCATTTCTGGCTTGTGACTTAGAGAGTGCATTGAATTGCAGATTTGCTTCTCAAAACCAGCTTGAGTAAACTTTTAAAACAATTGGTTGCATCTTTTAGCAGGGATAATCAACTGGTTAGAAGTAAGAAAGGTGAAGGATTGCCCTACTGAATTACACTAGTGTTCTTCTAGCTGCATGTGCGTAAATCCTACTGGTTTTAAGAGGTGTTTCATATTTTTGGGGGGAAAAAATGAAGGGCTACTTAGAAATATGATATTTTGTTCTAGTCACAGGTTGTATGTTAAATTATTCAATTTTAATGAATTGATAAATTGCTACCTTTTACATCTTTTTTCTTGGAGCAGTGAAAATACAGCATGTGATTTCACTTTTGTTCACAGCTTTAGTTTCAAATTTATGTGTAATAAGTGAGTGTTGCAGCTTTTTTGCAGATGAAAATGCTGTGGTGGTTTTTTTCAGTTAACGTAATGAAAACAATTTTATTCCATTATTGTACTGCTGGGTAAGGCTTTCTGAGTGATACAACTCTGTGCCTCATGGTTTGGACTCTTAATTTGTGAAACTTCAAAACATCTAAAGCTTTCAGATTATGAAGTTTAGAAGTTTTCTGTGAAATGTCTTAAATTAAACAACTAAAATTCCAATCTAACTCAGGAAAAGTACGCGTATTTATAGCAAAGCAAGGCGGCATATGTTTCTGCTGTATATGCGGTTGTGTTTAATTTTGATACTCTGTTCTAAAAACACATGTATTTCATGTAAGTGTTTGCTGGTATAACTGGAAACTTTGCTGTAACTGAAACCAAAATTGTATTTTTTTTGTTGTTGTTGTTTAGGGCTTAGACATAGCCTTGCAGGGTGCCTGCCTTGGCAGCAAGAGGTCTGAGTGTGCCAGGGTTGCTCCTGCAGGGCAGTCGCTTCTCCTGCTCCATTCTGGGAAAGGGTTGAGGCTCAAGTGCAGGCTTGGATTCATACATGAAGTGTGTGTGTGTGTGTGTGTGTGTGTGTGTGTGTGTGTGTGTGTGTACTTCCAGGGATGTTTTAAAGATGGAAGTCTGTGACCCTCTCTACTCTGTCTGTGTTGAACAGTTTGGATTGTGTTTCTGAAAGCTCTGGGAACATTGGCCCAAAAATGATTTGCTGGGTTTTCCTAAGTGGCGAGGAAAAGACAGAAGAGCTCTTTGCCTGGGACAGTCTGTTGCCTGGGGCCAGGCTCCTTGCTGGAAAAGGCTGGAAAACAGCCGTGTATTCAGAAATGACTGCTGTGCATGACAGGGAATTCCTGACCATAATTGGCATTCCTGGTTCATTTTGATAAATGGCAGACTTGGTACTTCCCCTACAGAAATCTATCTAAGGTTTTTTTTCTTTTCTTTAAATTAGACTACATTTAGGGATTCTGAAAAAAAAAAAAAAATCTGAAATTGAAATGTTTTTCATGCTGCTGTCCAGAACACAAAAGGATATGATGTATAACTGTGAAAATCAACTCTACTTTTGTTTTGGTTTAACTTTTTTTAGTGTAGCATTTCATTTTGTGTTCCATTGATATTTTCAGTGTAACTGTCATTCTTTATATTATTAGTTGGTGTAGATTTTTAAAATTTCTTTTGTATATTCATCCCTTAAAAACATAAGCTAATTTAAAAAAACCCCGAAAAAATAACTTGTGAGAAGCAAGTAGTGTAAAACTGTCAGTTTATTAATATTTCTCACTTAAAAATCTATCTTGTGCTTTTTTCCCCATTGCTTTTCCATTTCTTTCCAAAAAAGCAGTCAAAATGAAGACAGTTCTCATGGCAGAATGTGGCACTGTAAGAACAATTCATCTTACGTCTGGATTTCTTTCTGTTGTAACAACCGGTTGGCATGGTGCATCATTAAAATTCAAATAGCATTGTGTAGAAATTTCTGTAGAAATGCAGTATGAACATGGATTAAGTAGCAAATGAGGGCTACTAGGATTTTTTTTTTCAGTTCTCAGAAGTGCAGGATTCATTTAAAGATAAAATGATCAGTTGAAACATGTGAGGGAGGGTTATATAGATTTCCTAATTAATGCATCTTGGAAAATAAACAAAAGCAAAATGCTTGTCATTTGGTACTAATGTGGTGGAATAGTGTGGCAGCAGGATCCCTGCTTTTCACTCGGCCTCTCATAAAGATTCAACTTCACTTCAGCTGTAAAAATGTGCAAATTACATTACTACTACATGACTGACTTTTGTAATTACATTAAGCGATTGAGATAAATCCCAGTGCTGGGTTCCCAAAAGAATGCTTGCAGCTGTGTGATTTTCACATCTGATCCTATAGTTTGTTGTACCCAGCAATGCCTGCTCTTTTCTTTTTTCCCCCCCTTTTTTTTTTATGGGAGTCTGTTTGGTTAAGAGGTCATGTTGGGCACAAGCTGGAAGAAAAAAGCAAGATTGCTTTCTAGGGTGTACCACCCAGAAATCTGTTTTGTGGAGAAGGTTAGCAGGCCATGATGATTTCCACAGAAAGGCAGGTGCAGTATTGTCCGTGTGGCACACTTGTGAGCTTCACATGGACATAATGCACATGTAGTACACAGGAACCATGCTGAGACATTGCAATCTGTGTGTCTGCTCATTTACTGGAAACAACAAATTGTTTTGCGGTCTTAAAAGTGAATCTTATATGTATTTTCTTTTACAAAAGCCAAATTATATGTCCATGGAAATGTAAGATTACATACTTTTTATAGAGCAGATAATTAAATTGATTTATGTGGCAATAGAATGGGAAGGAAGAAGATATATTCTCAAATTTTGTAGTTAAATTTATTGTTGGGAGGGGCAAGCAGAGGAACGAGATTTTGCTAGTAAGTTCAGCTGCCTGGATTTGCCTATAAGTGAAAGTTAGGAACTTGATTTTTATTTTGATGTCTATAACTGATGTATAAAAATAGATACAATTTTACAGTACAAGTGAGAGTTGCTGCCTTGTATGGAAAAACAGATAGTGTGATGAATAACTTTTCAGATTTGCACTCTGCTGTGGCTATCATCATCTGACAAAGGATCATATTGAAAAAAAATGGTACTCTTTCTTAAGCGACTTTTACTACGTGTAAAAGTTTGGAGCCATAGAAGACCGTTTATCTACTTAAAATTCACTAGCAAAATAAAACAGATTATGTTGATTCTCTGAATCTGAAATACACTTTGGCAAAACATTTCTGTTATTGGTCAGAAATTTTCTTTCAAATTTGTTTACTTGTTAGTAAGCTCCTTGCAAAGGAATGAAAACTGAATCATTGACAAAAAATTCTTTCAGCACTCTGTCATTTTTAACCATGGATACTTACCTTTCCTGTCCCCATACTTATTTACTTGTGAGGTGTAACGCAAGTCTTCTGAGCATAGAGGGTCAAAAGCAGTCCTTGAATAGGTTGCTCTTTCACACTGTGCAGATGCCTTTTCTAGTTTATAACACTGTGGCAAGACTCAGGGAAATAAAATTACCATTTATAATGTGTGATTTGGTAGGGTTGTAACACTGCAAGAGAAATTGGGCTTTTAAAATATAAAGCTAGTGACCATTTCAGAAGAAAACCAGGCTGTTTTTCTAAGGGTTGGATTGTCATTGTTGTATAGTGTCAAAAAAAAAAAAATCTAGATTTTTTTAGATAAAAAAGGAGTGCCAGACAATTTAGTAGCATTTCATAGAACAGCATGATGAGAACTTGGTAAAAGAAAGGCAGTCTATTAACCTTGCTTTTACTATGAAGACCTTCAGCTGAAGTACCAGAGTTGTATTCAATGGAAAAGGCTTGACCTTGGAATAAAAGTGCATATTCCAGGAACCCTTATTTTTAATTAAAAAAAAGTTGCATTGAAAAGATGAGCAAAAGTGCTTACTCCCCTGGCTGAAAGAAAAATTCGATGTCATTTATCTTCTTGCTTGCATACCATCTGCACCCCCAGACACAGTTCAGTTTCAGCAAAGGCAGTACAGAAGTCCATGTGTGCTGCAAATGTTTGAAATGCTGGCAATACAAATTGATGGGGAACCCACAATAAGTTTTCTCTTGCAAGCAGATGCGTCGGCACCGTGTGTGTTTGTACATCTGGTCCAGTAAGTGGCTCTGCTTTGTGGAGTGAATTGTTATCTATGTTAACGTTGGGCTTAGGAATCCCAGTCACTACCCCTGAGGCTGGTGCTGAGCAGCTGTGGGACAAAGCAGTGTTCCCTGCCTCCGGAGAGCTTATGAGACAGGACCACAGGTGAGCGGAGCAGGCACAAGAAAAGCTGAAGGAAGGAGCAGCAAGAAAAGGGCGCTTTGCAGGCAAGAGCTGTAGCAGAGGAGCAGCTTCCGCTGCCCTTCTTCCCAGGGCTCTGGTGGGAAGGGCATTTTTAGCATGGGGGAGAGCAGGGTGGTGTCAGGACGCTTCACCAAGTGTGAAGCAGCTGTCTGAGAGCTGGAGTGGATGTCATGGTGAGACAAGAGGTGGGCACTGACCTGGTGCCTCTGGAGGGGTACTCAGTAGGGTGTAATGATCTGGGCGGAGAGCTGGGCAATGGTTTTGGCAGAGTGCTCAAGTAGGGTGTCTCTGTAGCCAGATACACTTTGTAGAAGGAAAGAAGGTTCTGGTGATCAAGGCAGAACTTAAGTGAGAGTTTTCCTTGTGTGCCTGGATTAGAAAGGTCACCTCTGCAGCAAAACAGCGGAAAGAATCTGACAGAGAGGCATGGTCTGAGTGTGAGTCCCAGGCAGAGTGGGGATGGACAGGCCTGCCTAAAGCTGTCCACACTGCCTGAGAAAGGCAGAGAGCTTAAGGGTCACCATGTCAACTTTCTAAAAGATGAGTGAACAAATGACAGAAATCAATCTGAATTTAATTACTTCTGTGCTTTTCACCCACCTTGCTCTTATTAATGTTAACAAGGTCCTTTATAACAAATATTACTGCATGTGGATGGATGACTTGGACTACTTCTTTTATTCTGTTTGGGTGGGAGGTGAAGGTCCTTGTGGGCAGCAGCAGATGACAGCCATTTTGATGGAATCCTTCAGCTGGGATCCTTGTGTATATACTGGCTTAAAAGTCACTTTTTATACCCAAAAGCAGGCCTGTTAAATTACAGGATAGCAAGATTGAGTCGGCAAGGGTCCGTGAAAGAGTTGTTCAGTACAAATTCACTTTAAAAAATTACAGATTAGCCTTTTGATTAATAACATGCTTGTAGCCTTGGGTTAATCTTGCAGAAGGACCCTCCAGCCTCAATCTGTAGAAGTATTAGCTATCACAGTCATTACCAGCATGTTCTATTAAGACTGACCAACTCTTCACATGTCAAGTAAACATTCAGCTTCAGGCCTATCTGTCATTTATCACTGAGCCGGGGACGCTGAACAGAGCTAAATTAAAAACTGCTGTCCCTCCTCTGGCTCTGTACATGTACTTAAAAGTATCTGTGTGTTATAAGCAAGGCAGCAGATAATGTTTGTAATGGCAAAGCAGCACCTTTATGTCGGGACTTTTTCACAGATATAAAAAACATAGTAAAATGTCATGTGGATTGTGTTTTTAAAATTATTAAAAAATCAAGAGGCAAGAATTAAAACCTTCTGAATGAACGGAGGTTCCTAACTTTGATACCAACATCCAGGCATTTTTCTGATTTCCTGCTACTTCTCCTTGTCCCTGTACTAATTACCCAGCTTTGTGGTGATCGGATGTCTGGTTCTCGTTTATTGTGTTTTATAATTGCGTATTCATCCAGCTCTTATCACAAAGCTGGATGCTTCGGCTTTGTTTTCCCTCCCTTAAATAATTTATATGTAAGGTTCAGCAAATGGAACCTTGCTACTTGTGTGAAGCTGCCATTTAACCATGAAGTGAAATGCTTTTATCGAGTTTGCCCTGCAGATATGGTCCGCTGTGGCAGTGCTGTCCATATTTGGTGGCTGTGCAAGGAGAGCCAGGTGGTGCTGCAAAGCATAGCACAGTGAAGCGTGGACAGATCTAGGTTTGACATTTGTCATCCTGTACTGCTAAAGGGAAGAGAAAAATCTGCTTTTCCATATGCTTATGCTTTAATTTTTGCCTGCAGTTTTGTCCAGATGGCCTTGTGAACATTGTTTACTTTAAGATGCTGTCCCAGATGTTTTTGAATGCCGATGGATAAATGCAACAACTGTGGTATACTAATACACAAATTATTTCCACAATTTTGGCTTTTTTTTCCCTCTTTTTTTTTTTTTTTTTTAACTATCTCTTTTCCCCAGCACTACTCTGGATGGCCCACTTCTCTGAGGGGAAAACATCTCCAGTTATAATATTAAACTTCTGAGAGTGAGGAGTGCCTTTGAGTTGCAGGTACTTGCAGCTCCCATTCCCGTGCTCTGGTTTTCTGGAGCTCTGTGGGTGGACGAGCCTCAGACACTGTAGTATGTCTCCTCTAAGCCTGCCAATTAAAAGGTGTTGCTTCATGTAGTCCATAAAACAGTGACTGTTTCAGGGTATGAGCAGCACATTTGTTGTTTGTTACATTCAAAAACACTTTGTCTGCTTTTTCAAGGAGAACTCAGTCTTTTACTTTGCCCTTGTACTGTCTTAATTTTCCACCTGAGTGGAAAGGAGAGTCATTTAAAGCTGTGTAAGCACTGTTAACAAGAGCGTTTAAAAATATTTTTAAACAGCAAAGCACCTCTAACTCTGTTTTGAAAAACTCAGATGCAATTTGGAAGAATAGTTGCGCCTCGATGGCACTGTGGGGTGCAGGCAGACTGCATGAGAAGCTTGTTGCCAGATACAATAGATATTTTAATGACTCTTTTTTATTTAATTATAGCTTTTTCATTTTCTAAGCAAGGAGTTATTTAGGAGTGTACATAAAAGAACCTTTCGGCATGAGAATTTCATTAACGTAAATAGGTCTGTTAGTTATTTCTCAAGAACACTTTAATGAGACTTCAATGTGAAACTCATTAGAACAAATACATGAATTCATATGTCAAGACAGAGATTGTAGCATCACAGTTCTTGGCATCTATTAAGTCCATAACTCGTTTACATTGACGTGCATTGTTAATCAATATTTAAGACACTGCAGATGTCAGTAATGTTCACATTTAGTCCTGCAACCATGACAATATGAAAGTTGCTAGTAGAATTCAAGGCTAAATATTGTTATCTCAAGTCTTTCCATTACCTCTAGGCTACAAGTTAATGACTGTCTAACTTTGCTGCCCCTCATCTATTTAAATAATAAGGGAAACAGGGAATTGTGTGGATGTTATAGCATAGTTTTAGCAATTTTTTGTTACTTGAAATTAAAACACTAGCATTGTATGTATGTGAGTTGCATTAGCAATTCCTCAGGGTGTGACGAAGGTGGGTTGAGGAGCAAATGTATGGATAATGATTCCAGTTGGGCTGTTAACAAGGCAGTTGGAATGGAACACTATAGTTGATAAAGACTTGCAGCATTCAGTGATAACTTTTGACTACCTCCATTCAAATGCACCAAAAAGCAGCCTTTGGGTGGTGTTCCTAGTGTGTCTAATGAACATATATCTCAGCTGCCTATTGTTAATAAACAAACTCATTTTACTTTATCTAGTGCTTGTGTAGTTGTGGAAGTTACAGTCTTATAGGACAGTATGATTATTATGGAAGGTTTTGTTGAATGTATGTAGTTGTTGAGGGCAATTTTTTACCCCCCAGGCCTTTATCTGATGATGTCTGGGTTTTTTGTTGTTGTTGTGTTTTTGTTACTGTTTTTTTTTTAAGACTGTGTGCAGGAGCTTAGAGTATTATCAAGGTATCTTTCCACATATGTTAAGATTAATAAACATAATAATGAAAAGACTTAATTAATTAAACTATGCAATTATGTGGTCATATTAATCTAAAATTTAATTATAGGTTCATCAAAAATCATACGACTTCCTGAAGAAAACAGTGAAACAAGTGAAATACTGAAAGGAAAAAGCTCTGGTAATGGTGCATCAGTTCCAGTTAAAGGGATAAATAATTTAGGAAATACCTGCTTTTTTAATGCAGTTATGCAGGTAAGATGGAAAGATCATACCACTTTCTCTTAACAGATTTCAGAAATACTAAATCTATATAATCTATGGGCTTCTGAAAAGGTTCTGAGTGTTACGAGTCTTCATTCTGCTTTCTGAAAGTCCTTTACAAATTCTTTTTACTCCTTGCTACCCAAGGAGTATTTCCTGTTATAATAAAGAAGAATTCCTGAATCACTAGCATTTTGCACAGTAATGAGACAAGTGAAAATGCCAAGTGTTTTACACACTGCATATATGTGTGGGTTGTTCTCTAGGGTATGGTTTTATTTGAAGTTCAGCATTATCAGTCATCTGCCATACTAGTGATGTGAATAGTGGTATTTTGTGCATAGTGTAAATGTCTGCACTCTGCTTTGGGATGATTTTAAACCCCTACAATAGATGCAGTTATAAAATTACTTTTACTGATTATGAGGGTTTTTTTGACTAGAGTAAGAGGAATGAGCTGTACTAATATACATCTATTGACATTTAGTGTACAACCAATCCAATGTCCTCAAAAAAAGCAGCAGCCTTAGTGGGTTTTATATTGCACCATCCTGTTGCTTGTCAGCTGAGCAGGGATGTCTCTATGTCTGCAGACAGGAGGGAACAAGTGAAAGAAAACTGCTACAAAGGTGTTCTGCACCGGCACACTTTACCTTGTGTTTTATAATGTTGATTACAGAACTCCTGAAAAAGATAGTAAAACTGCAAGTTGTTATCTGTCCATACTTAGGGCATTGTAGAAACCTAAGTGATCTGCAATCAGAGTTGACCAAAAATAAAGAAACAAAGCTGAGATATATTGAGTTGGTTTCACTCCTAAATTCAGAGAAGTAATACTTTTCAGTATGCCAAAGCCTTTGTGCTTCTTGGGGCATGATGAGAGGGACTGCAGAATTTAGAAGAGGCAAAACGTTTCTAACAATAATGTCCTCATCATAGAAAAAAAATTAATGACTCTTGTTGTTCAACATAAATAACAAAGTTATTACTAGTGAACTATTTTAAAATTACAGAAGAAGAAATAGATACAATTTTAGAAACAGTCAGATTAGTGATTTTTTTAGTGCTCTTTCTAGTGGTCTGGTCTAAACCTCAGTTATACATGATGAAATATATCTGGTTTTGTTTACCCCTGAATCTAGAATATATAACTAAAAAAACTGTGTAATTGAATGATCAGCATGTTTCTTGTGGTTTTTTGTTTTTTTTTTTCCTTTAAGAACTTGGCACAGACTCATGTACTAAATGAACTCATGTATGAGATAAAGGAGAAAGGAACAAAGTTAAAAATCTGTCATACTTCAGATTCTCAATTGGTAAGTATGCTCTGCAAAATACAAACTTGGGAAAATGTGGGAAGAAGCTGGAGGACAGGAAATCACATCACTGTTAAAGACACACTGTTACTCTCCCATTTCCTTTGCATTTTAATTGTTTAGCTGGTTTACTTCACCTGTGAACTGACTTCTTTTGCAAAGATCATTACTCAGCGGTGGAGGAGGAGGAGGAATTACTTGCTTTCACATTTTGTGATATTGAAGTATCAGATAATGCCTGATCTTAAAAAAGAGCGGCTGGTTTATTTGCCATTTAATTTCTTCAGTATGAATGTATGATACAGGAAATAGTCTGTTTGGCTCTAGAAAGTGTCCATGAAATATTTTCCATTTCAACCCTTCACTGATAAGTCATGTAAAGTTTATTACGTGCTTCACAGGCCGGGGGATTAAAATGGGAGAAGTGAAAATTTCAGTGAGGAACAGATTTCTTGTCCTCAAGCTCATTGCAGGCATATGGGAAAGTGCTTCCTGTGGCTATTACCTGGAGAATATTCTGCTGTTCCGGTCATGTCTTAGAGACTTGGGGTTTCATTATATGTTGTTGGCAATAAAGATAATACCCCTTTCCCTCTGCTAGCTGCAACAAACAGTTTACAGAGGATTTTTTATTACTTTTTTCCTTTTTTTTCCTGCTGTTTGCTGTGAGCTTTCTGGTGGCAATGCGGGTAGAGGAGTGGTATTCTGTTTTAGATACCTCTGAAATGATGAAGATTTCACTGTGTTGCTGTAGGTGATGTTCATAGCTTCTCCAGACGAGAAGTGTGTGAAATTCACTGCTTTGCTGTCTGTATTTCCTCCAGTGGCAGTTCTGAGCAGCAACATGTTTCACTAAGTTCTCCTGAGCCACAACAGAGGTCTGGAGCTTGTTTTTGCCCAAAGGCTTGGAAAGCCAGTGGGGTGTTGGGTTGTGCTTCATATGTAACTTGCACAGCCATAAGGTTGAAAGATTTATTTTTTGCTTCATGACAATGCTTACAATGTAAATAAGGTCTTTGGAGCAAAGACTGTTTTCTGGTCTTTGTATGCCAATGCAGAATTAGAGAGCTGCAGTAGTCTAATTAATAGTAATATAGAAACCTGCAGCTTCCTGCTTAGTAAGGGACTTTTCCCCACCTTTTGATAATATATATAAAGCAAGTACTTTATATTTGTGTGTATTCATAGTGCTTACATTTTGTGTGGATCTGCTCTCTGGGCAAGGCACCCTCTCCAACTGTTTATCTGGCACTTGTAATCTGTTCTTCTGAGAGTCAGGCCAGCTAGTAGGGAGCAGTCTGGGCACATACGAACCTTGGAGCATGTTAGGGAGCGGTGGTGGTGTGTGGCCATTGAGACACCTGGTGTGTGAGCAATGCGGGACTTTCTTCTGCTTTAAGACTGGCTTGAGTGGCTGCTGGCTGGATCCTTCCAGACCCAGAACTGCTGGCTGTGGTGAGTGTTATACCAAGAGGGGCTGTGCAGGGTGCACCCTGTGCCTGTCTCCCAGTGCCAGGGGGGATGCGTGGGATCTGCCATCAGCTCTTGCTGCGAACCACTGCTGGTACTTTCACAGCACCTGGTTCATGGAGGAACAAGGTGTGTTTCTGTGGCTGTCAGATGTATGGAAATTTCAGTGTGTGGCTCACAGATCAGAGAAGGTGGACACCCCGTTCCTAAGGTTGGGTAACAGAGAGCCACTGAGCACAATCTTATGCTGGCCCATGGAGGTGGTCACCTGGGTTGTTTCTCCAGATGAATTTCAGTGCATGTGGGAGTAAGAGTAAAGCAGGTAATACAAAGGTTGTCTGTTTTTGTGAGAACGAGATTGGCTCGTTGACATACCTGTTTCCAAAGCTACTGGATGCCACCAAATTGCTCAACAAGAATTGTTTGGTTTTGTGACTATTACTCCTTAAATGATAAACTGCTTGTAAACTATTTCAATCAAATAGGTGACATCAACATTTTAAAAAAACCGCCCTGAAGCGCTGTTAAGACCGAAAGTTACTTTGCTCTTTATCATGTATGTAGTAACTTGAAAGAAGTCTTGTGTCATTACCTTTGAAATCTGATTTGCCTTTGTTTTTGAAGGATCCTTTGGTGGTAAACCTGTCCAGCCCGGGACCTTTGACTTCAGCAATGTTCTTGTTCCTTCACAGCATGAGGGAGGCTGGAAAAGGTCCTCTTTCTCCCAAAGTGCTGTTCAGCCAGCTTTGTCAAAAGTATGTATTGTCAGTATCTTTCACTTATTTTTTTAATTTTAATTTCCAATGATGTGTTTCTAAGGGTGCAATGTCTGTTGTCCTTTCTAAAGAAGCTGTTAGATTTTTACCGGGCAGTCCAGAAAACAGCTTGTTCATGTTTTAAAGTTGCAGGACTCCTTGTTGCACGCCAGAGTTGTACCTGCTCTTCCTGTAATGTATGGCCCAGTTCATAACCATGGACATTCAATGGGCTTCAAACTGAGTGTGAGGGGGCAGAGGAGGGCATGGTAAAACTGAAGAAAATAGGACTACTTTCCAGGTTTTGTTGTTTATTACCATAAATCAGTGCTAGCACTGGCAAAGTGTGTGTAGGTATTTTGTAGAAAAGAATAAGATTTTAAATGGGGAGCCTCTGCTATGATGTCTAACCTTGGCATCAATTCAAAATTAAAAAGGGTCTAACAAGTAAGTACTTGAAAGAGTACTGAAATGGCATATGGCTCCAGATTGCAAAAAGGTTACAAGCCCTAAAGAAACTCCTGTTTCTTGGTGTGGAAAATGTTTACAGTGGTGCTCTGTAGGTACTTTCAATTATGATGCAAACAATCTTGCTTTTAAAAACATCTGTAGAAGACTTACTTAAAAGTTGATACAAATATTTAAGTATTGACTTACAAGTAACAGAATCCGTAGAAGCAGAGTAGCTGGAGGATGGTTTATATGAATCTCATATTTAAAAAAGAACACTATTGCGTGGTAATTTATTTGCTACAGTATTATTGCATGGAACTTTAGGCATTCTGCAGCAAAAGAGTTAGGAGGAAAGTTGCAGCCTCCTACCATGGTGTTCCAAGACAACCTTACTGAGCAGGAATGGATTTAAAATATGGTATAAAGAAACAAAAGCTTTTAGACTACAGCAGGGACAATTTAATTCTGTAAAGAAGTGAGTCATTACCTTTTCTTTATCCTCAAAATTTAGCTTCAGAAATGTAATATTATATTTTTTCTATTGTACTTGTCTTCCTTTTGACTCTTTTGAGCTGCAAAAGGAAATGTGTATAAAGTGACCTTACAGCATTTTTGAGTCAAACAGCAGTGTTCTTTGTTTAGTATTATATACCTGGAGGAAAAATATATAGGGAAGAAAACAATATTGTTTTCTCACTCCTCCTTGTGTTTCTAGGCCTTCTCAAAAAATGTAATTGTGGGAATTAAATTTGGCTGAGGAATGGAAGGGGAATGATTAAATAACAGTAGTAGTTTTTTCCCAGTAAGCATTAAGGATCAAAGGGAAAAGATGATGTAAAACATGTTTTAAAGCTCACCTTAGCAAATTCATTGTGCAATAATCACAATGCAGTTCACTTCAGATGGCATGGTGTTTTTAAAAGTGACAGGTATTTTATATCTGCTCTGTGTGCATTTGTGTAGTCATCAAATGATGTCAGTATTAAATCTCAGCTATCTAGTTGTTCTTCTGTTGTTGTCTTTTGATCATTAAGATGTGCATACACTTTAACTAGCAGCAAAAATTGAAACATTTTAATGTGGTCAGCAGACTTCTGGTGTTTAGACATGTATCTGCCAGCTCCTCCCATCCCTTGCCTTCACCCCTACTTCTTACTTTTGTTATCCTTGCAGAACACCACTTAGATACAAATCCTTTACTAGCTCTACTATCAGTAACAAAAGTGTCAGCCACATCCTGTTAGTGAGAAGTTAGGTGTTTGGGGGCAGTAAGAGGCTGGACAGGCATGACAGAAGATTTTGGTCTTTGGTTTGTTTTATAATTGTTGGTGACATAAGCAAGAAAAGCGAGGATTTCAGAAAATTCAGCAGTGTGCAGTGGTAAACATAGGAGAATGAGAAATCTTTATCTTTGCAAACTGAATGGGTTTACTATTTATTAGCTTTAACAGTATGAATGCAGTGTTCTGTCATGCCATTTTTACAAAGCCTTTTTTTTTCCTTTTCTTTAAAGTCGGCTTTCTGTTCTTCAGCAAAGTTGAAATGCAAGAGAGTGCAGGACAAGTCTGCAGGAGTTTCTGCTAGGGTGCAGCATCCTCTGTAAAACTGCTTTTTGAATGCTGCCAAGAGGTCGTGTTAATGAAGTAATCCTAGAGGCAGGCACTACTTGTGGTCTTCACATTGCGTTAGCACGAACTCTTTTGGTTCAACAAGCAACATTCACACAAGTTTCCTATAGAGACGACAGGATGAATGTGTAAAAGGAAGAACTACACTGACACAAAATGTTTGTGTTTCAGAGATACGTCAGAGAAAGACGAATTGGTTAAGCACTGGGGAGAAGGGCGTGGGGGAGACATTCTAATAGTAGTGGTTTGGGTTTATATATGTTACATAAAAGCTTGCTGACTCCAGTTGCAACCTCTTTTTCTTTTTTTAATTTGTTCTTTCCCCATCACAGATCTTGCTGTCTCAGTGCAAGTGTACAGCATATGACCATACCTTTTTTCAGTAAAGAATTTATGAAGGAGATTGCACAGATAGTGTAGGATGGAAAAGGGTGCAGACACTGCCTTGTTCAGCTGCAGCTCTGGCATGTCTAAGTGGGATCCTGAAACCTGCAAGTGGATACACATTCACTGCTGAAAAGCAGTAAGAGAACTGGAACATAGTAATTTTCAGCTGCAAACTGCATCTTTAAGAGTCTGAGGAGATCATAGTGTGAAGTTCGTGATCTTGTGTTTGAAAGGGCATTTGTGGTGCTCTTTTTTTTTTATTAAATAACAAAAGAAAAAAAAAATGATACTGAGTGTTAATTTTATCAAATGGTGGGGTAACCAGGTTGAAGAAGGGGAGAAGAAGAAAAGAAATGGATGAGTCTTTCTATAGCAACTGTTTAGTGTCTGGTACTAATTCATCCACTGTTAATTTTGTTAGTGTTGCAGCTGTCAGATGTTTTGCGAGGACAGATTGTGAGCATAGCTACGGGGCCCTTCTGTTGGTTTTCCACTATGCTGAATATCAGGACTGCAGACTTCTGACTTATCTGGAGACTTAGTGACTAATGCAACGCTGATGTATTAAGAGGACATACATTTTATTTCCTTTGTTTTTTATGATTGAATAATTTTATTGGTGGAAGAAAGCTGAGTTTTGTGTAGCAAGTAGATGTTGCAGCATATAAGTGATGAATCCAGAAAGGAGTTGCAGAATTTAGCTGCTTCAAACCTCCATCAAATAATTATTAATAGAGGTATTTTATTGCTACATTACCATGCAGGAAAAAATACTTCCCTAACCAAGATTTTGTTGGAGTTCACAAAATCTACATAGGTATTCCTTCTCCAAAGACTATTCATCCTTCCTTCTCATGTGCAGAAAGTAGAACTGAGGGTAGAGGTGGGACTGGCAGAATGGAGGTCATGTATGGTTAGGATTGTTGATATTAACAGAACTATAGTTTTGGAGGGGAAAACTAAACAATTCCACATTTATCACTTCTGAGAGGAAATGCTAAGGAAAACGAAGGTAATGTTATACAAGATATAAGACAGAAAGGAAATAGGATTTTTCTCATTAATTAAAGAGTCTTTTTGAGCCTTTTCTTTTGAAATAATGTTGCTGTAGGAACAATATCTTTTTAGAAAAGATTTTTTGCTTGCTTATTTTTCCCATATGACTTTCACCCTTTAAGTATAATAGCAGCAGAACACACAGTTGATGTTACGAATTATTTTGTTACAAATTATTTTGTGTCCCTGTCATGCCTCCATGTGCCTTGCTTGGTGGTGCTGCCTCATGTTCAGGAGCTCTGACAGAGGAGATTACAGCTTCTCTGTGCAGCAGCAGTTGAGAGATTGCATGGCTTTTTTTTCAGCAAACTTTGTCAGAGTTTTCATAATGTTAGGATCAAGTTTATAAATGCAAAGTAGACAATTTGCATGTAAAAGTGTGTATTAGCAGAAATCATCTGCATGTGTTCCTGAGCTTTATGTTCACTTCCACTCGGGAGGAAAACCTGTGCAGCATTTTGGAGAACACAAGTATTTTCAGTGTGTGGTATTGGTGAGCTACGTAAGCAAAGCTTAGATAAAATGAAGAAGTAATTTTATTAGGTTCACTGGAGATGTATTCTCTATTTGCGTTAACCAGAATTTAGGCAGAGGTAACAAAAATAGGAATCTTTTATGTCAATAGGACTTGAATCTTGGGAGTTTAGGCAGGAGGGAACATGAAAAGAAGACATGACAGCAAGAGAAGACAATGAATGATAGAAGATAAATTAGTTGTGCTTCTTTAACTGCCCTCGAAAGAGTTCAAGGAGCTGTCTGTGAAACTGAAAGGCATGAGATTTAGAGCCAGGGGAAAAGAAAAAAAAAAAAGTAGTTTTTTTAAACATTTTATCGGGTTAACCTGTGGAACTTGCTGTCACAGAGCACTGTTGGAAATCTTAAAGGAGGAAAGAACAGATCTGGTGCATTGCAAGAAAGTGGAGGTATCTAATTTTCCCTTTTGGGGGAAGGTTAGACAAAAAAGTTGAAATAAATTGGGCAGAACATCCAAAGGAGAGCTAAGTGCTGTCTATCCATGCCCTTGAGATAGTACAGTTGTGCCTGGTGTTACCTGTTACTTGCATGTGGGGGCAAGCCTGTGTTTGGTTGGGCTCCTACCGAGCACCTCCTACCAAGCAGAACTCTGCAGTGTATCTACTGCATTAAAGGATTCCTGTGCATGTTGCCCTACTGGAAAAAAATCAAGTAGTATGTTCTGTTTTCTGTTTCCCAGCACTAATTGTTGTTTCTAAAGTTTTCCAAGGTGTTAGGCTATCTTCTGACAAAGATAGTAATTCTTGAAAGGATGATTTTGGAGAAGATTTTTGATAGAGACAGTAAAAGTATGTCAGCTTTGTGCAGTATGATTGAATGAGTTTAATTGTATCCCAGTTCTGCTTTTAAAGCATAGCTTAATTTCCCTGAAATGAATATAATATAGGAATTAAAGCTATTAGTTGTTTTTTTTCTTTGAAATACTATGTTACTATGTAGTTTTTGTTACAGCATTCTAGGAAGTAGATCATCATGAAGTGTTTCTTTGACTGTCAAGCAATTATAACTGGTCTCCAGATGAGCAGCGAGAGGCTAGATAAGTAGCATGCATGTAGATGTCACAGTTGTCCTTCACCACTTATGGCCATTAGCAGGAGTTCAACCTGTTCTGTCATTATCTGCTGACACTGTACAACAGGTTGTATCGCACTGGCACTGGCTTCCATATGTCAGCACATCTGTGAGCGGTCAACTCAACCAACCATCTCCAAGTCCCTCACTTTCGCCAAGGAGATTGCTTGAAGCATATTTTCAAGGAGACGAGAGCACACATCTTTTAGTTGTCAGATTTCTGTGTATCAGCATGGATTAATTCCTTTTTCTTCTCTAATACTGGTTTATAAGTGTAGGAAGTTTCCAGTAAATGCATTGTGACGTGTGATGTTCCCTCTCTCCTTTTTAATGTTATTTTTTGGTTTCCTCTTGTGGTTTCCCCCCAAAACAAATGCACTAATCTCAAATGTTTTTCCACAAAACATGAGATATTTAGAGTTATATGCAACATTACGTAGCATGCTATGTACATGAATGACAGATTAACTATATCTTAAGCAATGTTAACAATGACATCATTTGTCAGTCCAAGTAAATGACTCAACCTTACAGGGAATCTTTACAAGTCACTTTCCCTGCCACTTCACTTTTAAAGTGGTAGCTGTTACATTCCCATCATCCTTGTTTCGGTAAAAATTCAGGCATATAGATTTAGTACAAGCCCTGAGAGGCCTAAATAATCTTGTACTTGTAAATGCACTATATTCTAATAAAATGAAAAAAAAACCAAAACAAAAACCGAAAAACTTCCGTGGCTGAGTTAATTTCCTCCCCTCTTAATTTAAGCTAATAAAACTGTGTGAAACATGCCGGTAAATTATTTTACTTTGAAATACAAATTAGTAAATTACTTTTCATCTGAAATGATTATTGTATACTCATCAGTGAGAGGTTACACTGCAAACCAGAGGCAGTAACAAGAAGTATCTGTGGGGCTTTTGCCTGATTTGCATGGAATATTTAGCTCTGTGAGGTGTCTCCGCAGTGAAAAAACCCACCTGTAAGAGTGATGAAGTTTTTGCTTGCTCCTTTGTCAAGTAATTTTTAGTTTTTCTTCCATTTTATTATAGTATCTCTTACAGAGGTCCTGCTTTTGTGACCAAAAAATAATAAAATCCCTGTCAGCACCAGGATCCAGAATGTGTACATATGGGAGGTTTTCTTGCTATGCTGGAGCTATTAATGTGCCTATACTGCACGAGATGGGCTGAATATACTCACTGATTCTCACTGCCACGGGAAACAAGACATTTCTCATAAAGTAATGAGAATACTATGGTTAACTATCCAGATTTCTCAGAATTGAACTGATTTTGGCATCTAGGTTAAAAAACCACATTTTTTCAGATCTGTAGACATTCAATGAGAGAAAACTGTTTTAGTGAGTTGGAAAGTGGAACTGTGCATGCATGCAAATACGTGCATGCTTCTACATATGTTATTTATTATTTAAATGTATATTGAGTGTTTTATTGGAGCCAAAATAAAGGTTCAGTGCTTTTCAGAAAGTATTTGAGATTTATAATCAAATTTATTAGAAATAAAACATGTGATTTTAATAGAAGAAAAGATTGCATTTTAGGAATATTAAACAAAATATTTAATTTTTAAGATAATTTCAATTTTAAAAATTTGAAATTAATTTTTGAGTTTGACTTGCTCATGAGAAAGACATTCACTTTCAAAAGAATGCTTAAAGAAGTCACCCACTCTACTGATTCCAGATTTTATAGTAAGCTTCACAGTACAGTAGCATCATTAAATCATTTTTAACTAGGGCTGTTCTCAACTTTCTGTCAAAAACTGGATATGAAGTGCAAGGTGAAAGAATCCTATCCTATTTAACTGTGAACATGTTGTTTTGCATATGCAGATCCAGATTTGTTCCACTTAATTTTAGGCATTGACCTTACATCTCTGCCTTGACACCTTCAATCCTTCTCAGTTACACCCCAAAGTGCCTCCAGGGAGCAGTTCAAAACTGAGACCCCTGTATCACTATCCTGCCTGTAGCCCATGTCTGCTGTGCCCTAACTTGGCATCTTGACACTTTGCCCAGCTTTACATTTTACTGTTGTATGCACGTCACACATCTGGTGCATTTTCTGATCACCTTTAATTGCTCCTGTCCATGAGCACAAACTTAAGGCAAATCTGAGCAGCTTTAGAGTATGAGTGGGATGGAAGCCTCACTCACCCTCAAGAACCCTGAAAAGTTGAAGAGCTTTGCTGGGCAAGTGAGATCATTGTGCCAGGGGAAATACCAATATGTATTTGCATCTCTTTGTACTGGCTAGTGACAGCATGCAATCCACAGCTCAAAGTGCAAACTGGCCCAACGTGTGTTTAATAAAATTGAGGAGCTGAGTGAGTGGTTGGTTTTTCTGGCTGCTCTGCCAGTTTGATAAAAATTCTTGTTTGAGCTGTGCTAATCCCTGTGCTAGGTTTTGGGAGGGATGCACTTGGTTAGGCCTGCATGTGCTCACCCTGGTCTACAGCAAGAGTCACAGCTGCTATTTGGTGGCATTACTGGAAATTCAGAAACCCACCTGTTGCAATTCTGAGTAACTTGCTCTAGGGGACCCTGCTTGGGCAGGGAGATTGGGTTAGGTGACCTCCAGTGGTCCCTTCCAACTACTTGTGATTCTGTGGAATCTCAGATTAGGTAGTTCAAGACTGTAATTAAAGATCTAAAGGGTAACCTGCCTGGAAAGACAGGTTGGCCAGTCAATTACAGTTAATGTGAATAGAGATGTGTTAATAGTGAATATTTACACAGTCTCATTTGGGGTTGCAAGAATTCAAATTGTTTATTAGAAGCCTTCTAGCTGTGGTTACCTTCTTAAGGAGAACACCTTAAGGATCTATTCATGTACTCATAAGATTATTTTTTCTAGTTTCTATGTAATCTATGTCTGAAAAAGATATTTAGAATTCTACATGCTGTGAATAATAAAAAAGTAATACAACAGTTCTTGAATAGTAGTGATTGATACTACTGAATGGCTGTCTCAGAACAGATGCAATGTTACCCCTGTGCAGTTGCCTGAAAGATCACCAGTGTAAATGCAAGCATAGTCAGAAATTGATGTTTTTCCTCTTTTGGCTTCTGAGGGTCACGTGGATGTTGCTGGTGATCTAAAAGGACTATTTATGCACATTTGAGGTTTCTCCTCAAATGAGAAAGGGGTGAGATAGTAAAGGAGGTTAAGCACTTGGAAAATCTTTCTCTCTCTTCCATGACATTGGGAATGTCTGGTGGTACAGAAGTACTGGTGTAGTCTGTCAAGGAAGAGCTGCTAGCATGGATGAGACTCTGCTGGCAGATCTGTATTGTAGTCAAGCCATACTCCATAAAGTCAAACTGCAACCCAGGTCAAAGTGCAGCCATATTGATGAAATTGCCTGTCACACCAGGAGCTTCCTAAAGCCACATGAGGTCCAGCAGGGATTGTACCTATTTGTACCCTGGCATCCAACAAGTGTCTGATGTTAACATTGTCTTGTTAAGAACATCCCAAGATAATTTTAAATTCTTTACCATTTCTTTCATAGGGCTCCTCGATTTAAGGGATTCCAGCAGCAGGACAGCCAGGAGCTTCTGCACTATCTGTTGGATGCAATCAGGATTGAGGAGACAAAAGTAATGTCTTTGTGGGTCTTTTAAAAGTGAACTACTAGTCATTGCTTCAATGTTCTTCATGTTCCCAGTGTTTTAAAGATGTACTTAATGAAGTAAGAGTGTCTATTTTCATTATCTTGAGAAAAATATTTTTTTTGAAATATATTTTATTATGTTCATGTTGATTTGTTAGGATAGTTGATTGGAATGAAAGTTTCAGTTAGTAGTAGAAGGAGTATGGTAAGTAGAGCATGGTAACTTTAGGAATCCGAGTTGTTTGCCTTTACAAAAAAGGAAAAGGAGGAAACCAAAGGACATCTGAGACATCAAGAAAGTAAAGGTAGGACCTCTGTGTTAGCTGACAAAGTGAATTTAAAGCTTTGGAACGAAAATTAGCAGTTCTTAGCTATAGGCCTGCCCACAATTTTAACTGAAAATTTTCACAGAAAATGTGTCAAGAAAAAAAATCAAGCAAAGTTTCTTGTGTCTCTTGAAAGTGTGAGGAACTCTTTGTATTATCAGCAAGGTGCAGCTTTTCTTTGCTTAAAATCTGCATCCAAGTATATGAAGTATAGAAGCAGTTTGTTATATTGAAAATGTCCTTATGTGAGGGGTTTTTTTGTTTCTTTTTCTTCATTATTTACGCTTCCTGCATTGTTCATGCAAGAAGAGGTGTCTTTGGTTGCTATCTTGACCATATCAAATTTAGTCTGTCAGACTTAGTCTTGGACTTAAATCTTGTACTGTCCAGAGTACTTCCTCTTCCCTTTAATTTAGTAACCTGATGAATGCCATGATCCTGAGCTGAATTATCTCACAGATGACATGTAAAGCTATGTCTGAGCCCAGTTCCTGGCACTACAGTAGAGCTGAACAAGTCCCCATCCTGCCAGAATACTAATATTTATTGGTCTTGTCAGCAGCATTCTTGATTATAAGCAGAACTGAACTGCAAGAAAAAACAGTTAAACCTTGACACTGTCATGCTTAGAAAATGATGTCTGGAGCAGGGCACACAACAGAAGCAGCTGACTTCATTAGAAAACAGTTGTTATGTTTTTGCAGCAGAAAGAAACTTTATTATTTTATTTTTTGATTTTCATGTATTAAAAGGTGAAAACTACATTTTGTTGACAAAGGAGGATTCACAGAAAGCAGGATTATTACAACAACTAAGCTGCTTCTCCAGGAGGTGCTTGTGCTTTCCCCTAAAGTCAGTCTCCTGTTACCTTCACCAGTGGATGTGCCATCATTGCAATAACCTGCATTAGCATTTGCCTTTTGAATCATTTATTATTAGAGAGCAGTGACAGCTACAGTACCTACCTCAAAAGAGTGATGGAGGATGGCGGGAATTTACAGTGATTTTTGGGCAGTATTTCTGCCACCCTATCACCAGGCAGAGGGAGGGGGGTGCCACCCTGCCCTGCAATTACATCCCACTGCTGCCCTCATGGTGCATGACTGCAGACACATCTTTATCACCTCGGGGTGCTCTGCCACCGACAATACTAGTAAAAGCTCTCTCCCCCTCCCTCTCTGTTTTTTAAAAATTATTCCATGTTTCAGGTCTGTAGATGGCAGACAACCAGCAAACATGAAGCCTGTGCTGGCTGGACAGAGGCAGGAGCCCAGCAGCTGCCCCTGTGGCCTCTCCACCACGCAGGCTCTGGCTGGGCACTGCCTGCAGCAGCGTGTTTGCCACCAGAGTCCCATAGCAGGGGTTACAGCCACTAAACTGCCTCTTTCATGCTGCTTTTAAACTTCCTTCTTGGAAGAGGGAACAGCCCTGCTGCTTTGCCATCCACCTATGAGACAGCTGAACATGGTCATCTCTGCTTCCCTATCCCTGCCAGGATTAGTTTAAACCCTGAGTTTTGATGAGAAATACATATAATACATAACATGGCACTAGTTATATGTGCAAACCAAAAACCACGTTATACTTTTGCCTCTTCTGTGTGGTTTTGTGTTTGTATCTGACACCACTGCTGAACTTTTTCATATTCCTGTGGCAAAAAGTTAGAAAGTGTGTTTTTACACAAGTGGACTTTTAAGCTAAAAGCTTGGCCATCCAACAATAAAGATGACATAGTGTCTGCTGTTTCCAGCAATGTGGGCTGGAGATGGTTTCACACCGGGGCCTGAAGTGGCTGAACCCTGCTGCTAATTGATTAATGTCTGCTGCCATTGTCCACAGCACCCTGCCCATTCAAAGACTATGTCTTTCTTTGACCTAAATAAATGGTTCAACGCGCTAATCCCAACAAAAGGGTTGCTTATGGCCCTAAACCCATTTATGGTGCTCAACTTCATGAATTACCTATTGATTAATCCTTTTAGTATATTGTTGGCTTTAAGATGAACAAAGCTGAGCTCAGGGCAGCGGGAGTTAATTCACAAGCCAGGTCACATACTCATAAGGTCGGAGTATGACTTGGTCTGATGGGTGTCTGAACTGGAAACCAAACCTCTGACGCTGTCTGTCATCCTCACACTACTGTGATATGTGGCTTGGAAGTGTGCTTTGCTGCCTGGAAACTAGAGCCATTTATTAATCTTCCTGTTAGCACATAGGGTTTGAGTTGCTTGCAGAAGGTTTGGTATAACCATTTGTCTCTTAGAATGGTACTTTGCTCTAAGTGTGACTTTAGTATTTAATTATAAATGTCATTTTCACACCGACAAGGGAGACTTGTACATGTTGCTAGAGTTTGTAGATCCGAGAGACAGGACATTTGCCAGGAAAAGGGGAAGCACAGGTCATGCATACTGGAGTCAGGGGACCTGATTCATCCTCCTGCTTCTCTCTCTGCAGTGTGTCAGAGGTTGCGCTTTTCTACCAGCCCATGCAGTTCTGCTGCCAGGAATACATCATCTCCTCACCTCCAGGCAGCTGAGAAATAGTGGAGAGAAGCACCCCCTGTCTGGAGGGGCAGCTACAAATTCTTTAATGAATTTGCTTCTTTCTGATCCTTCTTTCAAACCTGTAGTTTTTAGGATTTTTTTTTTTGAGTAAATGCTGATAACATTTACATGGATTCATAAGAAGTTTTCTTTCTCTTCTAAGGTTTTCTAACCTACCTCTGGAATTTGCAGTGTTAGAAAATAAACAGAAGTGATAAAAATAGTGCCCATGCGCACTCACTGAAGTCTGGCTACTGAATGACACTTATCTGCCTTCCAAGTATTTTGTATCCTTGTCAATAAGTATTAGTCCATTCGCAACGGGAAAAATGGACAGTATTAGTTCACTGAAAATCTCAGTTTCTTGGTAACCTGTAAAGTGCCCTATGATGGTTCCCTTTTAAGGAAAGGAAATTTTTGGATGATTATCTACTAAAGTTAAGCTCATGTAGTTTTGACATTGTTAGTGAATAACAACAGTCGTTTTACAATATTAAATTATGCTTATTTTATGGAAATAAGACTAGATAAATTCTAGTAATATATTACTAGTTTTTAGAATATTTACACTTAAAATACTTGGTTTTATTTTTACTTCTAGCGTATACAAACTGGTATCTTAAAAGCATTTAATAACCCAACTACTAAGACAGCAGATGAAGAAACTAGAAGAAAAGTCAAAGGTATGCAACTCTTTATTGGAAATGTCTAAAACTGCACTAGTCTTTCAATACCATTTTCTTCAGAACTGGCTACTGCAAACATATCCGAAGTGCTGTAATTGCTAGGCTTTATTCTGTGTTACTGTAGTGCCGCCTAGTGTGTACCTAAAGTATAGAGAGCTGACTTGCATCTTTGTATCCAGGAGAAAGGTTCCCCATGACAATAACACATCTTTTAATAAAAGGTAGAATTTAATTTTGTTTTCTAAAATAGCCTGCTCCATATTTGTTATGTAGTCATAATTACTTTATACTGAGAGGCCACTTTCCATAAATAAAACTGATTTCTGTTAGTTGACTGGTACTGTGAACACTCTAAATACACTTAAAAAGTCAAGATTGGCAGCTGTTTTTAAAGAAGGCATTCTTTTCAAAAGACGAGTTGCTTTTTTTTTTTGGTGTGGTTTTTTTTTTCCCTTGTGTTTGTTTGTTCAGTGGTTCTAATTTGGGGAATTTTGTTTTAATTAAAGTCCTAATAATTAAGACATTTTGTAAGTCATCCTTCCCAAATCTGAAAAAGTGAAGGCATAAAGATGTATTAGAAGAGGATTCTGTTACATTTTTTAGAGCTTTATAGTTGAAAAAAAAACATTTTGAAAGGGTGATAACCTGTCTGCTTACCCCAGTGTCTGTATCAAGGCAATGCAATATTATGTATTCAAAAGCAAACTGACATTTTATTTTAAAAGCTTCTTCTTAAGAGATGCAATATTACTATTCTGTTACAGAAGATGGGGAAGGGAAGGATAAAAGGGAACCTTCTCACTAAAATATTTTTAGATGTTGAGATAACACAGTATATGATGTATTAGTTATTGTATTGTATTCAAAACTTTTTGAATATGTTTAAAATTGTGCTTTCATAATATATCTTGGAAAGAATTTTGTTGTACTTATAGTGTGGCATTGGATGTGTTATTTTTCACATTTAAAAAAGGCAATGTTTTTTCAGCATATGGAAGAGAGGGTGTGAAGATGAACTTCATAGATAGGATCTTTGTTGGTGAATTGACTAGCACTGTCATGTGTGAGGAATGTGAAAATGTAGGTATTCTGGAATTTGGTTTGATGTGGAATAGATCACATACTGGTTTGATTACGTTGTCTTGAAAGTATAAAATTGTGTTGCCAATTTTATACTTGTTTGTTTGTTTGTAAAAACAAGACTTTATTGAAAGTTTCTCATTTGAAATGATTTATTCCTTCTTTAAAGCATTATCCTCCCAAACCTAAGAAGAGGGATCCTTTGAATTCAAAAAGGATTCAAGTGCTGGGTTTGATTTTACATGTGACTTAAGGCTGGAGGTTCCAAATTCTATAATCATATGTGTTACATGTCAGTGTTATTCGATATTTTTAAAGCACTTACCTATCTTAAAACATAAATCCTCCTGCCTGCTCTTCTGGGATACTCCTGAAAATTGGAAATTACTTACTTTGAATTAGAATGAGTGGGAAAATGCTGAAATTACTTATCTTTCTTTGAAGCATTTTTTATAATTAACGTAATGACCCTAATGAACAGTATATTCCTTTCATAATTAATATTACTGACATTCCATCATAAATGCTTTCCATGATTCTTATAATTTTCTTTTAAGTTTTAAAGAGAAAAATCTTATTTGCATGACTTTTCTAATTGAATGTTGCATTTGTGTTTGGTTTAAAACATTCTATTTCATATTATAGAGATTAAGTAAATTAATCAATCTGAAAAATTAAGCACAGTCCTGCAGTGCCAGGTAAATTTCCTTGTGTGTGATGTGCAGATTACTCTTCAATGTGCTACTAGTACCAATGAAGAACTTTGACTATATAAAGAATAGAGGTTGTATGTATTTTGTATGTCTCATCTGTTTTTGTTGGATTCTTATATTCTGCCTGCACAGGACTTGGGAATATGCTAACTGTAGCCCTTTGAGGAAGAGTTTAGCATTCATTTTTCTTTGCCTGCACTGGCAAGATATTTTTGATATGTTTGTTCATGCAAACCAACACTTTAGAGGAACCCCTGTTTGCACATTGCTCACCAGGCAGTCAGTCACCAGAGCTGCACTGCTTTTGATCTCATTTATTGCTTTACTGGAACCTAAACGTTCCTGAGTCCCTTGCATAACAGGTAAAAATAAGCTTGCAGTCCATACCGCATGTCACAGGTGGAAGACAGGGTCACAAATACAAGAGAAGGGACACGGTGACAGTAATTGATGGCAGGACTGTGACTTAAATGTACAACATGATTTTTACTTCTTTTTTTAAGGTTTTGTTTTTCACAGTCTTTCCAGAGGTAAGATAAGTCAGTTTTGGAAGGAATTCGAGAACAGCAAGGGCAAGAGCCTAAGGAACTTAGTGATAAAGGCAGATGGAAAGTGCTGAAAGAGATTGTCTTTAGGTATGCTTTGCAAGATATTTTCAGCTTATACATGGCAAAATGAAACCTCAGTACAAAAAAAGAGCTTGTTTTTTTTTTCAATCCCCTTTTCCCCTGTATTTGGATTTATTTTACCAATTCCTACATAGTGTGAAAAAATCTAACAAAGCTTTTGACTGTAACCAGTGAGACTGACTTAATCTTAACTGAGAGCGTGAGGTTAGAACCTGTCACTTAACTATCATTAATCAGTCCTTGCTGCATAACAGCTCAAACACCTGTGCAGAAGTGTCCAGAATGAGGAAACTCTAACAGGTAGCTTTCTGCAAAATGGTACCACAGAGGCCCATGTGCCTTGAAAATCTGTCTGGAGCTCAGAGAAAGTGAGCACCACACTGCTTCAAGTCAGTTCATTCCCAGATGAATGGCCTTGCCCTTTATCTCTGTGTGCTGAAGTTTTGTGCAGTATTAGAAAGAAAATTAGAGCTAACTTAATAAATGTTTTTTAAAAGTTAGTGGGAAGTTCTTCATTGTAGTTTCATACATCTTGTAAGTAATTAGCTTTTTGTATAGTTTTTGGTAATACATTGATTAAATAAGGGGAGCTATATACTAAACCCATATACTGTTCTTTGCATTTAAGTGCATTTTCTCTTTTTCTTCAAGATTTCAACAGTAAAAGAACCTTTCATTGATCTTTCACTTCCTATAATAGAGGAGAGGGTAAGAAACAGAATATGTAATAAGTAACTATTGCTTCCAGTGGATTGTTTTTAATACCTTTATGAAGTTATTTATGCATATACACATAGTTTTGATTTCAGGTCTAAAAATGTAACCTTGTCCATAAATATGTGTACTGTTATCCATCTATTCATTATATGATTTTCTACATATATACATATATATATATAGGCATACAATGTCATAACTGCATATATATTTAAATAAGCCCAAACTTGGATTAAAAGCCTGTAGTAATTTACAGAATATATAGATCTGAGATTTGCTTAATTTAATAGTATATACTTATATAAATAGAATAATTATAAGCCTTTTTTTTTTGGAGGTCCAGAGAGGCAGATTCTAACCTATTGGTTTGCATCTAGAGAACCTGAGTCCCTTGGGCTGATGTTTACCTATAGGATGAGACACTGTAAAAATGGATATTTATTTTTTCTGGTGTTCTCAGCATTTCATGGATTGCCTCCATTAGATGCAGAGGAACTGTGTTCCTTTGAAGGCATAAACTAATTTTTCCAGAACTTGGGCTTTTCATTTGAGAGTAGTGGGAGTGGGTTGGGAGTGGTTCTTCCTCCATCCTGCATATATTAATCTATATTTAAGGGAGAATAATTAATGTAATATTTATTTCCGTATAAAATGTATTCTCCTCCAAACACCAGTTTTTTTCATAACAAATTCTTCGTCTTTGTTGGTGCATTGAGTGCAGATGCCTGTGGGAGTTAAGGCTTTAAGAGCATTTTGAGTATCTGGGCCCTTGTGCTTCCTGGCTCTCATGTGTAACAAGAGAACTTTGTGGGTTCTGTTTGAGAGTGATTTCTGTGGGTGTTTAGCAGTCACTGCACTTACTGGAGGATGGGCATTACTTTATAGTCATCACTTTCCTTTACAGTCGAGATGTGCTGCTGGCAGTAATGTGATGGGGGGGTGTGGCAGCTCTGTTGTCACAGACTGCACCAGGGACTGACTTGTGGGGATCTGTCCCTTTTGATAAAGTCACATCTCATACAGCTACACGTGTGCTTATACAATAATAGATTATTTTGTATTGTATTACATACAGAAAATTTATGTCATTCCTATTCCTTATGGCTTTCAGTTGAACCTTCAGAGATATTGACAGTGAGTTTATGATTTAAAAAAATTAGAAAGTAGCCTTATGTCACAATTCAGGGGGCCATTTAATTGATTTTACGTAGCTCACTGTTTTCTAAAATAAAGGAAAAAAATCCACCTACATTCATCTTTTCTGTAGGTTGCAAAGGAATACAAAATTGACATGTTGCCTTTCCTAATTTCCTGTCTAATTTCTTAGGTTGCAAAACCTGTGCCCTTGGGAAGAACAGGTAAAAGTAAAAGTGTACAGGAGGCAGATCTTGGTCAGTATAATTGTTCTTCTATCAGTACACTGAATAATCAACCCAAAATTGTCAAGAAACACACTTTAACAAAAGATAAGGTAAGAACTTACATATTCACACTAACCAGTCATCCTGAGTTAATTGAAGTTTCTAGGGTGACTGGGAGCTTCTAGGGAATTTTGACACACGTCAGTGGGGTTTTTTAGTATACGTATAGCTGACATAGACTTGTTTTAAAATACTTAGGTCATCATTAGAAGCATGAGAAATGACAGTCATTGTTAACCATTTAGCTTTCAGTTACAGGGTTTCATTCATAAGGAAAAAGAAAATATGCAGGCTAGTTTAAATTCATGTTGCTTTTGGGACTATTGCAAGGGTCTGTTCTCTGTTGAGTACCATAAAAACTCTCCTGAATCAGGTCCTAACACATTAAACACAGGTGAAGAAAAAATAGAACATATAAAATAACTATATAAAACTATTATAGGAGAAGAGAATGAGAGAAAAGTAGAAAAAGGACATGAGGTAGGAACAACAGAAAGGATGGAAAGAAGTAGTGCAGAAACTAATTGTTATAGAAGAAAAGGCCTAAAACTCAAAAACTGTTGAAGTGAATGGAAGGATTCCCATTGGTACTACTGGAATTTTGATCCAATTCAAATAAGGGAAATAAAAAAGAGGAAGGAAAGTTGCTCATTTCTTTTGGAAAGTAGCCAAACAAAAGAAGGCAAGAAAAGAGTCATGAACATTTGCAAATCACCTAAAATTATGGCAGCTTTGTGGGTTTGGTTTTTTAAGTCTATAGGAGTAGTTTTCTGTGGAAGCAATCTTTTTCTTCTTCTTGCAATCTTGATTTTTAAGAAGTCAACTTCAGGTAATATTCAAATCAGAAAATATCCTCCTAGGGATGCCTTAGTTAATTCTATGACAAATGTCTGCAAGGTGAGTTGAATTTTTTCTGGAGCTGCTCATCAACTAAGGCCTCTCATGGGAGGCCAGGGGAGTAGCTTAAACTTGAGAACCTTTTAGAAGCTTAAATTAGATTAAGCGAATACCACTTCAAATGTGCCATTCACAGCTGTCACAAAGTGAAAGTAATTAGTTGTGGGAAGTATTGATCTCACACTAAGTATAATGCTCTTAGCTGACTGGGGTGTAGGTTTCTAATCCTAAATGAGTTTTAAAACATCCTAAGGAACTCAGCTATCTTAAACATGAGCAATGGAGAACATAAAACAATATAACCCCCCAATAATTTGATTTGAATTTGAATCATGTTTCAAAAGATACATCAGCTTAAAAATCTGCTTTCTATTTCTCCCCTCTATTACTGAATTACTAATGCCATAATTTACAGAACCAATTGAACCATGAGAGACGGCTTGCCAGAAAAGCTTCCTCAAAGCAAGAAGAAAGAAGTCCTGTTATCATGCAGGAAAAAGCCAAAAAGCTTGAGCTGGAAGGTAGCTCTGGTGTCTTGTACTCCAAAGACCCTACTGCTGAGGCGGCTGTCAATGGAAGCCAGACGGAGGGCAGTGAGAAGGAAGCCAGCCGCTCCGAAAGCAGCTTTGATGCAGACAGTGAGGCCTCAGAAAGTGAAAGTGCTTCTAAGCAAACAACTTTGAGCCCACCCAGCAGCGTGTCTGGTGTGCACGTCAACCACTTAAACCCTAAAATGCCGCACAACAAGCCAAGCGACAGCAACGAAGAGATGATTTCCAGTGCCATATCCAAGCTTAGCTTCTGTGATCCTGTAAATGAAGATAAGAAACCAAGCTGTGGAGATCCCGCATTAGGTTTATCAAATAATTCCATGTTCTCAGTAGGCAAATCCTCACTCTTCCAAAACCCTCAAAATGCTTTCCAGACACTTTCCCAAAGCTACATAACTAGCTCAAAGGAATGTTCTGTTCAGTCCTGCCTTTACCAGTTCACCTCTGTAGAGCTCTTAATGGGGAACAACAAGCTTTTATGTGAGAGCTGCACAGAAAGGAAACAGAAGTATCAGAAGAAAACCAACTCCACAGGTAAAGTGCTTGTACCTCTGGACAATTTCCAGCATTGCCTCCCAAGGCTGTGCGCTGGCTGCTCTTCCATTGCTCCAGCACGGCCCTCCCTGCTGTGGCTAAATAGAAAATGTTTCTCCAAGCAGAACTTGCTTGTAACAACTTAAAACTTCATCAGGCAGTGGCAACAAGACTAATTTTTATAATAGAACATAATTGTAGATGTAACATAGAATTTATTTTGCATCTTTATTCTATCCAAGATAACGAATTTAAAGATGACCATAAACTGAGTGTATGCATTGCTCGATACTGATCTTTGCTGCTGTTTCTGTTCCTTACAATCGTCAAAGCTTTGAAATAAATGCTGTAATTTCAGCCCCAGTAGCTTACATACTCAGGGAAGTAATGTAATTATGTATGGAAAAGGGGCAAAAAAAGAGACTTGTAATGAAGAGAGGGGGAAAAAAAACTTCCAAGATTTGTAAGAATGGAGATGAGAAAGAAGTACCTTCTTGTGACAATCTTTTCCTTGATGCTTGTATAGCCCAAGCATTCACTGAGTAAGAAAAACAATTTAAATTTAATGAAAAATAAACTTTTTGAAAGGACTGGAGGATTGGGAGTTTTTATGTATAGAAATTCAGAATAATAAAAAAATTAAGCTCTTCTGATAATCTGTAAATAAAATATAAAGGGAAGTCTTATAATAACAAAAAATTGCCTGTTTGCTGTGCATTTGTGGATACCTGAAGAGATACAAGCTAAGCACAAGTAAATTCAGAAGAATTAATCTAAACATAGTATTTTATAATAATTCCTGTGTTCATCACTGGACTGTAAGTGCTATATAAATAACACTTGGGTTCCATGGGCAGCATGAAAAATGGAAAAGTAAAATCAATTCATAACTAATCATTATTTAATTTTTCCTTCTAAAACAGAAGATATAAGAGGTCACCCGATTAAACATTAAATGCTCTATTATACCTCAAATGAATTATTTTCTTTTGAACATATGTAAAACCAGTAAATTAATTTTTCAGCAAAAATAAATGCTAGTGGCATGTTCTCTTTTACTGGGGAGCTTTTCTGTGGAGTTTTCACTGTGCTACTTTTGGTAAGAGCCCTGTGTTCCCAGCCTTCTGCACCATAGGGGGTTTGGAGGCCACATATCCCAGTCCTGTATGCCCAAGCCAGTAGGTTATGAGGCTTCCTGAAGCAGACAGCCCTCCTCAGACCTTCTCCTTAAATAAGTATGAGGTATGTAGTCATTCAGAAAGAACTGAAGAATAGAAAATGAAACTCTTAGTGATTAGGACATTAGCATAGATAAAAAGACTTGTGCTTTCCAGTTTTTGTCCAGGGATCATCCATTTATTTTAGGTTTTAACAGGAAAGTTGGGTGCTATAGTAACAGACAATGTAGGTATCTCAGTGTGCAAGCTGACCTAGATAATGTACAGGCTTCCAGATTCTGATCTGATTTGCACAAAACTGGCTAAAATAATGCTCAGATTTTGCAGTTTATGTTTATTAATAACTAGAAAAATGAGAAAATATTCTTCTGTCACTCCACAAAATTTCCCTTGTGTTTTATATAACAAGTACAAAACCATCATAGCATAGATCTATTTTGTCAGATGTTTAGAAAATATTTTAAAAATTCCATATGACTGCCTTCACTTTACCAATTATTTTGATAAATACAGAAAAGAAAATGGAAGGCGTCTACACAAATGCTCGGAAACAGCTGCTTATTTCTTCAGTTCCTGCTATTCTTATTCTCCACCTGAAAAGATTCCACCAGGTAAGAGGCCAAACCCCTCTTGTATATTCCTCTGCCCCAGTGGTGGACAAGCAATTCTTCATGTGTCATTGTGGATCCCAATACTGCCTTTTTTAGATGGACACCTGGTAGAAGCACTGTTTGAAACATGCTGATGTTTGTTGTGATTATCCTAACACCTTCAGAGTGCCTTTTGCCATCCCAATGTATCCAGGGAAACCCCTTACGTGTCTGTCACGCTTATGTGTAGCAGACACTCTATTGAAAATACAACAAAGAAGGTTTAAATCAGTTAAAATCTTACTCTTGGATTTAGTTAATTTTAATAGTATAGTGGTATACCTTAGCTTTGAAAAGCTTTCTAGTGAAAAATGATTTATTTTACAGTCTTCCTTTCTTTCCTTTTCTTTTGAAGGCTGGTTTGAGCCTACGGAAAGTAAACAGGCATGTGGATTTCCCACTGATTTTAGACTTAGCACCATTTTGTGCTGCATCTTGCAAGGTACTATTTCAAGTCTTTATTTTTATTGTACTTCAGCAGTTGTTGTCCTGACCACAAGTTAAATTGGATTGATGATGACGATAATGATGATTATTTCTTCCTTTTTAAATTAAACTGTAGAGTGAATTTTTCAAATAGTGTCCTGAGATCAGTACTGTAACTATGTGCAATTCCATTCATGACAAGAATATCACAGATGTTAGCTAGTATTAGTTAAGCTGTGGTGCCCTGGTGATGCTGGTGTATCTAACAGCATTAAGGACAAGTATTACTGCCTCTATGGTAACTAAATTAGCAAGACTGCGGAGTACTTGTAATAGAGGTGTTTCACTGTTGGAAATGCTGTAGATGTCTGTTTGCCTCTTTTGGAATAATACTGCTGATAGGTACTTAGGACACCTTTAAACTTCATCATGAAATAATTCACCTTTGTTTTCTGTATTTCTGGGAATGCAGAACGTTATGGATGGTGCAAGAGTACTGTATAGTCTTTATGGAATAGTGGAGCACAGTGGGTCAATGAGAGGTGGTCATTATGCGGCGTATGTGAAAGTCAGGACATCTTCCAAGAAATTGCTAGAACATATTTCTACCACTAAAACTGTTCTGGGTATGTACAAACAGAGCTTCCTTTCCTTCACTGTAAACCAAAAGCAACTGTCTACAGGGACTTTGAAATCCCTTCCAACCCAAACCAACCTATGATCCTATTAATTATTTTTCGTCGTTGTTGCACACAATGCATATCCTACTTCTGCTATCAATCCCATATAGAGCTGAGTGAATAATGGAATTTTGATTCAGCTATTAAACAGATAATTAAGGGAAAACTCTCCTCTCTTTCCTAGTCAGAATAATACATCCAGATGAATAGTTGTACCTGGTAAAATTTAATTATTTGGCATATTTGGTATTTGAAAATGGTTTAGTACACCATTGAAATCCATGATGTTAAATTACATTTTCTGAATATTTAAGCATTTAATGTAGCTTATGTATTTTAGGATTGGGAATTTTTTAATACTTAAAAATATGGAATACTCTGGTTTAATGTGAAAAGCAAGAATCTTTTCCATGGAAGCTACAAGGTTTGGTGTAGGGTTTCTGTTGGCATTTTGAGAACTGCACACTAGTTCTTATTAATACTTGATGGATATGCAGAATAAAATAAGTTTCCAGGACAGAATCTGTTAGTGAAAGATTTATGGCAGCAATAATATGTTAAGCTGTCAAAGTTAGATAAATATATTTACTCTTTCCCTTCTTGGGGGAAACTTGAGAACCAAGCATTATCCTTTCTGTCCTATGTAGTATCACTCTGCGTTTGAAGCTCATCTCCCAGAAAGACAATCTTTTAAATTACTAATGATCAAAGTTTCCTTCAGTCTTATGCTTGTCTTGCAATGATTATTAGAACAGATTAGATCTTTCTGTGTTCTTAATTTCACACTGGTCAGCTTTTTAAAAAGATCTTTTTTCCGTGTCAGGAGGGTTTGTGTTCTAGTGTTCTGTTGGAACCCAGCAAGCTGTACTTGAAATGTCTTAGGCTTTCTAAAAAAAAATGAAAAAAGCCATGGCAGCATTCATTTCTAAGCATTGTCTTCCACCGATTTCTCTTACAGTGCTCTTTGACATGTAAGTTTCAAACTATGAAACTCCATCTAAGTAATTAATTACTCTTGTGGGTTAGAAGCTTTTGTTGCTTTTTGAAATATCCACTGTATTTGTTTGATTTTGTGAAAGACAAGAAAAAATTTCTTTTGCTTCTGCATTTCAGGTTTAAAAGAAGCCATGGGAGCATCAGGAGGACAGTGGGTATACGTTAGTGATGCCCATGTTCAGATGGTTCCAGAATCAAGAGTACTAAATGCACAAGCATATCTACTTTTTTATGAAAGATTATAATTCTTAATAGTTTTATTTCAAAGATGGTAGTGTTATTTAGTTTATCTTATTTAAAGCTGCAGTGGTAAGAGTACCTGTAAATATTGTGCCTTTATCTTGTAGAGAATTTATCATATTTTGACTCTGAAGTTCAGTTAAACTATCATAAATATCTGAATGATTCTCTTAAAGTATGCACTTTGCCAAACATTTAAAATTCCTGGGTTCGTTAAAATGCAGTACTGTTAGAATGTAAGATGATGTCCTATCCTACTGAGGTCTAGGGAAAGTTTGTTTTTGATTATAATAAAGATAAGCTTTTGCCCATAGTTCTAGAACAGTTGAGAATAGAAATACTGATAGCGCTAAGTGCCTGGATTTGCTGGTATACAGTAACAATACAAAGTGTTCAACTTTTTTTGATCCAACCCAGACCCTTCCCGTCTCTGGGTTGGATGTCAGCTGCTAAGATTTCTGCAAACAAGAACCTGTCAAATCGTGTCGCTTCTGTGTTTAGTAATTGGAAAGCAGAGTCCTTCCAGAATGGAGTAACAACAGCTGTCTCTGGGTAATGCTTCAGTGCACTTTCCTGATAAGAGCTGGGAATAGATTGGGAAAACATTGCTTCTAAATAGTGACAGTGAATCCTCAGATACCCAGTACCCTTTCAGTTGTCTCCAACTGGCACTGGTATAGCAATGTACTCCTGTTTCAACATAAATATGTACTTGGTGTGCATAAGTATATCCTCCGAGATATATACACACACCATAAATCCATCAATAGGTATTGTCATTTTACCTTCTAGGAAAGAGAATTGCAAATAATTTCTGTATTTAGTAATTTTTCAACTTCACAATTATGACAATGTACAGCATATAAGCTTGTGTATGTACAGAGTTTAAGAATAATTCAGTAAATTCTGTTACTTTTGGTTCCAAACATGAACTGGTTTTTCTGTTCCTGAATACTTTTCTGACAGGAGTAATAAACTTTAAATTATTTTTGCACTGTGTGTGTGAGTTGGACAGTAAATGATGACTTTTGCCCTCTGATACACGTCTGGACTTCCTTTTGTCAACAGTGGGGAACAGCAGGTGTCCTAGTGGCAGAACTGGTTTCTGTAGACTTTCTGACCACTGTTTTGAGGTGTTACTTCCTTTGGTAATTTCTCATTTCCATCCCAGAGAGTAACAGATACATTCTAAGGTCAAGGCCTGATGACTACTTGAAGTTATGTGGTAATTAATTTATTTAATAAGCAGTTACTTAAATACAAATTACTTCTGTAACAGTTCCATCCTGTATGACTTGCTCTTTGGTAGAGAAAAATATGTTAATATATGCTTACTGTTTTCACTTATGGTAATGTTTTTTTAATGAAAAAACATTCTGTCCCTCTTGCTGTCTGTACCAGAGGTTGTCATACCTAGCTGCCAGACTCTCCTATTCTCTAGTTTTGTTTCAGAGCTTCATCCCACTTACATTCCCTCTTTTGCATAAGAAAATGGCACAACCTGCTAGAATGGCATTTGCTCAAACTACTGAGGTTTATATTACAGCCACAGTACTTGCACATCCTTGTGCAGGCGCTGACTGTTAGGCCATACAACTGATTGTCATAGTGGAGTGAGCCCCTGGTTGCACAGGATTTTGTTTTTAAAAGGAAAACTGCTCTGTTTAGATCAAAATTAGGCTATGTGTTTTGGCCAAAACAATGTTTTTTATCCTTCTACAAATTAAAATTGTCTCAGTCTACCCAAAAGTAGTAAAACTCAGAGAAACCAAGCAGCCAGCTTTAGCCATCTGCATTCCAGCTAACAACATCTTAACCTGAGTCTACACTAAGTAAGAAGGAAAGATAATGTTTAGAGGAGAATCGGTTAAAATACCTTAATTCTCTTTTAGCTCCTTATCTTACCATATCATTCGTCCACCTACACACACCTTCCTCCTCTTTGTATGTAACTGATCAAAACTCAGAATTAGTTCCAGGCAACAGTCATAGCAAATGGGAACTAAGTGTCACTTACGTGACACAATCTTGCTACGAGAACACGGATGGAGTGGATCCTCCCCCCTAAAGCAGAGAGACTGAGTAGCTGTCGCCTGACATTCCTCCTTTTGCTGACTTCCGTAAAACTACTGAATTGAAGTACCTGTATTAATCTTCTACTTTTTAGCCTAGAACTACTTCCCTAGATGGCGCAACTAGGAGAGAAACAGAAGAAGGTTCTTAACCTGTTACCTCTTACTTTTAATGCTATTTTCAGGAAATTCCTGAGGAGGTCTTTGCTTCTTTTTATCTGGAATTTGCGAACTGTTGGGACTGCTCAAATTTTCCCAGGTGGACATAAATGACTAGGATGCCATAAAAGATGCTGGCAGGATTATTTTCTCATTAACAGCCAGGGACCATTTACTTGTATTTAGGTGTTGTATAGAACATGGAGAGAAAGTGCCATGAAAGAGCCACTGCCTTTATCCAAGACAGTCATCACTGTTGCTCCTGGATGAGGCATTCTGAGTTGAAATAAAAAGCTGTGTTGGCAGGAACTTTGTAAGCCTTGAGTCAGGAACAAGTATGAACAGGGAGCCAGTGAAAGGGACAGACCCCGAGAGATCTCCCCAGGTTAGGGTGAAGCCTCCCAGGTGTTGCAGTGGGATATTCCTGCAACCTTCCTGAAGACAGTGGGCCCCGTGGAAAGAATAAGGGAATGCTCTTTTGCATTGATGTTTCAGAGATGTTTATTTCCAGCCCGCATGGCTGCGAGTCTGCCCAAAGACTGCAGAATCATGGGAGAGCCAAAGAGTTCTCGGGGCAGGGGGAACATAAATGACCAGTAGGAATATAGAACCTGGGTACATGTGACCAGGGAGCAGGGGCAAACCCCGTGTCCAGGCCATGCTTCCACCCCAGGGCCCCCTCCCACCAGGGGGAGGGGGACCCGCCCCACAACGGGTGGCAACCTCCACACTCAGGATGCTTTGTTCTACCATGCCAATGCACCCCAGTTCTGTTTCCCTGACTGGCCCGTTGATTTCCCTGCCCCTTTTTCCCATATATGTCAAGGTCCCACCTANGCAGTGGCTGCTGGGCAACTTTCTGTTGAAGTCAGATCAGAAGGTCGCAGCACCCCGCCAGAACACCCCCCGGACCCAACATGAAAATGTCACAGAAGGAAGTATTCTCTAAAAATGAAGGCAATAGGTGAAGTTATGCCTTCAAAATGAAAAAACTGATGACCAGTGCAAGATGTCACTCACAATTTTAGAAGGAAGTCACAGTGTCCTTTAAACAGACATGGTTTTTCTGTGTAAAGTTTGGCTCAAAAGAAACTACATAAATGTGTATACTGAAGGCTTGTTATAGTTCCTTATCAGGACTTGGAAAAGAAGCTCAGAGCATTCTGGGAAAACAAGGGTGTACATCTTACATGTGCTAGAATGTTAAATATGATTCTAGAGTCTAGGAAGCTGCAGTTTCCTGCAACTGCCGGATGTGTGCACACTACTGAAAACTGTGATTTCAGAATTTAAGTGAAGGGCTTGAAACTTTAAGACTCTCCTTAAAATTTCTTATGTTACCAACCAAAAATCTCTTCAGGCCTACAGCATCTACTCTTTACAGAGCTTCACCACACTTTTGTGGTCCCCCACCCTGAGAAAATGCAGAGGCCTGCATCTTTGTGTGGAATAGCTTCCAAATGGCTTTCTTTTCATCCCACCCTTCTCTTCTCACAAGGGTACCACTGCTTTCATCAGCCCCATCTGTTCTTTATGTTTTTGGAGTCTCCATATGCCTCTGTGTCAATGTCTTTGCTTTCATTGATCCTTAAGCATAATATAGTGGTTTCCAGTCTTATTACTTATTCTGTGAATTTGCAAAGCTCTTGCAGGAAGAGCTACTGTAGCTGTAGTCTGGCCACCACACTGGCTCTGCCTACAGGCTGCAGCACCAATCCCTGAGAAAAGCTGACTCCTGAGCAGCTCTCTGCTGACTAGTCACAAGACAGTGCCTGTAAAACAATTACAAAGGATTCAGATAAAATAGTTCCTCACTCATCAGTAAGTAAACCTCACCTATGGGAAGTACCTGATTTACATAGATGGACAACTGGAACCCCCTACAAAAGTTTCCCCAGAACAGAGGCATGAACAAAGACCACTGCATCAGCTAAGGAGTTAGTACAGATTATAAGAAAGAGCTTTGTGATCTTTGGATTTATATACAATTTATGCCAAAAGTGGCAAAAAGTGATGGAGCCTTATCATACCAACCTGTCTACAATGTATGCACAGACATCATGTTTGCATTAGTTTGTTCTCCTAAGAGATGGCTACAAATAGAGGTGAAAGAAAAACAAGCCCTGAACTTTGCTGCCCAAAATGTACACACTGTAATCGCCTTTGTTTAGAAAATTAAATCCGTGCAGACTGCCAAACCTTCCTCCCCTTTCCCATCTGCACACTCTGTGTGTATCAATAAAGTGCTCTTGCTTACGGATTTCAAGTGGTAGCAGGTGAGAGTGGTTTATAAATTCATTAAAAAGCTGAAATGTCTTAACTTCACCATTTGCTTCTCTGTATGCTTCTTTTTTATACTAACGCAAACTGAATCATAAAGGGACATGAAATTAATACATCTACATTCTCAACCCATTATAAAAATCTTATTTGAACATACTAGTAACAAACTAAAAAAGGAGTAATTTCTTTAGTAGAAACTCTAAGATGTTTAAAAATGGGAACACATGAGATGGGAACAAAGAAACCATTTAAATACAACTCTTCTGTTAACAAAAATTAACAAATTCAATTTTCATTAAAAAGTGGTAGCACACCTCAGAAAACAGCTTTACAGCAGCCCTGATTAAACAAAGATTTGCTATTCCTTATTTTTCAATATCTGGACCCTCTTTTGCTGTACCGTGTATGCATTTATGCATTGTACAAAGATTTATATATCTACGTGAAAGAAATGCCACTAATTTTCAGTAGAACCATTTCAGTCTAATTATTTTAGAACCATTATTATTGCTTCTGTATCTATTTACCATGTCTTAAGCTGTCATTTTGCCAGCTGTTGTAGCTGTTGTACTTGTCCTGTTGGTGTATAAACAAATTGCAGAAATGGTGGAAAAGTGATTACTCAAAATGATTCATAATCTATTTTTTTGTAAATGAGATTATAAAATATATTTTCAGATGGGTGTCTTAGTGCAAGTCAAAACAGTTTACTTGCAGAACATTATTTAAGAAGTCTAAGTGAATTTGTATGTTCTAATAAAAAAATTGCAATGCATTGCAACTACTTCAAAACTACTTGGTGTACATTCTACTTATATAAAGTTATAAATACTTCTATCTTCATTGCTAGCAGTACAAAAAACTAACTTTTAAGTGTCAAGAATGTTTCTTACGTCTATTGCAGCTTCTACTATTTTTCTAGTACAAAATGTAAAGGTCCAGTACTGCTTTTAAAAGAAAACAAAAGAGCATTTATTCTGAGTGGGTTTATGACTTCTTAGCACTTACCTCATTGCTTTGCTAGTTTTGGGGTTTTTTTGCTTTTGGGCTGTGTAACCTGGGAATCATTGTAGTGTACTCTGTAATGAAACCACCATGTCAATGGCCCCCATTCCCTATTTAGCCATTCCACAAAGTAGAGTTCTGATTCTACTGTCATTTATGGATGGAGATAATCCCTGATATATTCATGTGTGCCTGCATTTACACAAGAGACAATCCAAGTAATCAAAAATCTTGTTGCTAAGTCCAAAATACTTGTGAGCAATAAATCAAGCATTTTTAAAGTTTCATCTAGTTTTCATTTATTTCCTTTTTTCATCTGTTTGAACTAATAGTCTGACTCTACTCTGCAAGTATTTAAATAACAAATAGTATTTTTAGAATTTGACTACAGTGCTGATACATGGTACATTTCACTTGTAGATTTCTAATTCCAAATATTACTAAGTAAACAGGGTCTTACATACAGACTGTATTTAAAAAACAAACCCAAGTCTTATCAGTTTTCCAGTCTATCCTAGGTGCTTTAATAAGTTTCTGAGAGTATAGCTGCATCTATTTATTTTGTCTTTTCATCTGTTCTATATTGTTAGAAAAATGTGTAAATAAAACATCCAGCCATTTGGCAAACTGCATTATTTAAATATAAGCTGTATGTTGTACAATTGAGTTCATGTATTTTTGCTTTTGTCCTGTGTCACATCATCACTGCCTGTGGAAGAGCTCCCAGAGATGAATCTGTATCCTTGAACACTTAAGCTACACCGCTTGTATCCCCTGCCTTACCCTCTATGGCAAAGGGCATAGATAAAGTTTGTTCCCTTTGCAAGAACTGAGTTCTGTAATTCTATGGTAAGACCAGGACCAAGAGTGGGACTCCCTCACATGCCCGGTTTCAGTAGTAGCTGGAAGCTTGTCGATCCAAAAGCAGCACTCCAGAGTTCCAGCTGTGAGTCAACTGACACTGGACAGACTTAAAACTTCCACAACCCTTCTGTCCATGGAAAGCATTCTCAGTCCTGCCATTCCATGTGACGCCAAAAGGAAAAAATATAGAACACTTCAGCTACCACTAACTAATATGTAGCCTAAGTGGCACTGACAAATCTTACACTGAAATCATTACAGAAGTTTCTCGAAGCCTTCCATTTTCTACAGCTTTATAAAAGTTAATTTACTCTGTTACTCCGTGTGGGTACTGTATGCAATGATCAGAGACTGTGGATGGTTTAGGCATTTACATCCATGACTCTGAAGGAAGGGAAGGCAGTGATCAGAGCGGTAAGTAATGTGCCAGCTAATGGAAACCTCTACTCCACACAAAGCAATGGAATTACTCAGGCCCTGCCTACAGAATCATCCCCACTGTCGATACAAGACGAGCCGTTTACCGCAGGTCATTTTGTTTTTTCTTCATGCCTTAAAATAAAAGGAAAAATTCAAGGTAGAACTCACAGAACGTTATTGGGATATTCAGAATAAACTACTTAGAGAACTGTCCTGCTTCACAAACGCTCCCGATAGCCGCCATACACTAGCCTTTGAATGCTGACACCCTGCAGCCGTGCAACACAGAAGTTACTGTGTATTTCAGTGTAGGGCCATTGCCCAGAGCCTGTCCGCTTACTTACTCACACCACTTACACGCTTAGCTACCAGCTTTATATACTTCTTCATGTCGACCCCGCACTGGAAACACGAATCACACTGTGACTAGCAGTTACCGGTGGAGCCGCGGAGCTAATGAGCTTCCCATGGGCCTCCTCACGCTATCGCAGGCGGGAAGGCGAATCCCGCTTGATTCCCACCGCTCCCAGGCAGGAGCGCGTCCCCGCCTCCCTCTCCCGCCGCG
>WEIT01022036.1:174462-201603 GCA_013389985.1 Dryoscopus gambensis
ACATGTGCACTGGGATTTGGTAGTTGGCTGTGTCAGTAGCCTGGCTCCTGCGGATGAAATGTATTTGTGGGATATTTGTGCTGTTTCATGGGTTTTGTTGCCGTTCCTGTGAGTTCGTTCCACTGGAGGGCTCCAGAGAACTGAAATTCACGCAGCAGCGTTTGTAAGATACCTGGACTAGTCGCTTGGCAAACGCAGGGTATTTTTAAATGGAGCCTCCAACAGATGATGGGTTTGAAAGCCTTTTTGCTTTCGTCACTTAATCCCTGCAGGTTCTCCATACTTCATTAGATGATCCCACAGAGTTGTTGCAGTGGACTTTGATGGGCTGTGCTAGGCTTTACAGTTAAGGTTGGAGCCACGGAAGCGTTAAGAGGGCTGGAACCCCTCTCCTATGAATACAGGCAAAGAGAGTTGGGATTGTTCAGCCTGGAGAGGAGAAGGCTCCAGGGAGACCTTATTGTGGTCTTTCAGTACCTAAAGGGGGCATATAAGAAAGATGGAGAGATAGAGAAAGACTTGTTATCAGGGCCCTGGACAAGGGACAACAGTTTTAAAATGAAATTTAGATTTAGACTGGATATAAGGAAGAAATTTTTTATGATAAGGGGGGTGAAACAGTGGAGCAGGTTTCCCAGAGAAGTTGCACGTGCCTATGATTGGAAATGTCCAAAATTAGGTTGGACAGAGCTTTCAGCAACATCATTTCATGCAAGGTGTTGGACTAGATGGTCTTTGAAGGTCCCTTCCAACCCAAGCCATTGGATGATTCTATGATGTGCTACCACAGCTGAAATTTACTAAGTTTCTGTAACAAATTATGCTGCAGAGTATTCAGCCATATTTAGCCACCTTGCTTGTTGTCAATTTCTTCTCTTATGGTTACACCTGTAAATGTTTTCAAGCAAACAATCTGTTGGAAGGTGTGAGATACAGGGAACAAGGGTATTAAATACCTGCAACAGCTTAGGGTGGTGCCCTAGATGATGTATAGAAGTCTTTGGCCAAGTGAAAGTGCAGTGAACAAAACAGTAGCAGGCAAGACAGTTACTTTAACTTTTTCTGATTTACTGCAGACTTAACTCATGCCATAAATATTTAATTTTCTAATCAGCAGCTGCATCTAATATAGTAGTAAATATTAATTCTCCCAAGTAAAATGGAAGCTGGTATGTTTTTGTCTGAGTGGTGGTATGCATTTGTTCTGACTCTGAGTGAATGTGTGTGCAGATCCTCTGTAGTAACTTGCAGGGTTCATTCCAGTGTGGGTGCGTAGGATACGGCACTTTTCCAGACTCCCAGATCATTTTTAACTATAGAAGTGTTCTGACTTACCTGGGTCTCCTATGCCAAGACCACCAGCTGATGATAATTCTTGTGACACCCTTTCTGCATTAAATTTTTCTTCTTGGTAGGGGGGCTCCTTTGGTTATGCAAAGCTATTTTTCATGTGCAGTTCTTTTCAGTTGTACAAATTCTTACAGAAAAGTATCCTTTATTCTAGTGACAGAGTCATGGAAGAAGTGCTCCCAGTTTACATCTCCTTCCATTCTGGAGTACTTTGAAATAGACAGCTTTGGAGTTTGTGCAATGTGTGCCCACTATTGTCTTTGGATTCCAGCTTGGTTGGATATTGATAATACCATGAATGCACTGCTCTTTCTAATTACTTGGGAGAAGTGTGTGAACTGTTGGTGTGGTATCCTAGAGTATTTATCCATTAGTCCTTCCAACCTCATCGGTGATGTCTTTCCTATCATGGCCCTGTTGAAGCAATAGCATAGTGGGAGGAAAGGGAGGGGGGAAACAGCTCTCCAGCAACGCTTGTTCATCTTGAACTCTTGGAGATCCTGGCCTGATTCCTGTCTTTCTACTACCTGCTTTGATCCTGGTGTGATGAATGTAGGATTAGATTTATCCTGCTTGCAACTGAACAGTTGCACAAAATTCATCATGGAAACTCATCATAAGCTTTCAGTCACTGTGCTAAAACTTCACAGGGTCAATACCAGCTACCTTGAATGAAAGGTCAAAACCTTACATTAGAATAAGGCACCCACATGAAAGATCAACAAATCAGGCTGCTGATTTCAAGGAGCTCTGCTTCTGAAACATCTCCATTTTCCTTTAGGTTCACCTTCAGAGCCTAAGTCTGTATGAGATAAAGAAACTCTGCTCACAGACTATGTGATGCTTTTGAGATCCTTCTGTAGATGTGACGTGGATGACTTCTGCAGCCCAGGTTCTACCAAGAGCATCAGAGACTAATGTGCCTTTGCTGCTTGTATTAAGCTCACACCAAAAGATTACCTAGCTAATGGCCCTGACTGTTTAAGAATAATTTGTTTCAAAACCAGTAACTGCAGTTTGTTACAAACAGGACTCCTACCTCTTGGGGTCTTTCCCTTCAACTATGTAGACCTAAATATAGTCAAAAAAGTCATGGGTGCACTGTCAGGTTATCTTAGAGGATGTGGAACATCCGTCTAGCTTTTTTTTTGTTTGTTTGGTATTGTTTCTGACCTAGATATCTGACCTGTGAATGGAGTACCAAAGAGTGCGTTGTCTTTACACCCTGGGGCACAAAGACTAGCTATGTAGGGATTCTCCAAGTATGCATGATGGCCTGCTCTTTCAGCTTTCTTGTTTATTTAGGTAATGGATATTTCTTTGCTAAATGCAATGCCTCTTTGGAATGCCTGCAAGACAAGATCTTTAGTCACCAGAAAAACTTCTGCAGCTGTGTGTTAAGAGTTCAGTTTGCAAGTAGAACTTGTCAGGCCATGTTGTGTCATATGTTGATCTGCTCTTCAGGAATGATGAGTAGCATAATCAGAAAGGTGATGCAACAGCCTCCCCTCAGCATCAGAAAAGTATTGATTATTGGCTGTGGGTTCTGTAGGCTCCAGAATCATTAGTCTATCTGTCTACAAGGCTGAATAAACCAGACTGCCAGATTGTGCCTTGAGGATCAGGTCGAATGATACTGAAGTCTGATGTAGGAGTTCCTCACCTTGATCGCTTCAGCTCATGACACAGCAGAAGGTGTGTGCCACTCTCCTTCTAGTGACAGCTTGATTCCTAGGCTGTCTCCTGATTTCTTCAAGTTGAGATAGTCTAGCTTCTAACAAGTACTTGATTTCATATTTCAAACACTGCTTTTTTCTCATTGCTAAGATATTTCATTTTCATTAATTTCTTGGCAAACCATTCAGAATCTCTGTATCTGCTGCAGAAGGTGTTGAGCCGTAAGGTCTTCTGCATAGTTAGGATGTTGTGTAATATTCATATTGGGAAGGAAGGAGTGATGGGAGTTACTTAGAAGGAGCAAGAAAGAGTGTGCAAGATGCACTCATCTGGACAGCTTGGTAGGTTAGTTCTCTTCCTGATGCTTTTCTGGAGCTAAGCTAACTTCCTAAGTCTCTGTGCCTCTTGTCTTGGAGTAACTGCGTGAATTGGAGCAATTCAGTTTATCCATTAGCTATATTAAATTTTATTTAGGGACAGATCTTGCTTATCTTTCCAGGGGAAGTTTCTTGGTATTTTTCAGTTCTGCTGCAGCCAATGTCATAAGGCATTGAAGGAAGATAGTATCTCCAGGATGACAAGCAGGCTTTGTCTTTTGACATTCCCAGGAGCAGTCTTGCTCCCTAAGACTGCTCCTCTCCATTGTTGAGAGGTCAGAGCACAGTTAGCTCTGCCACAAGTACTGTTGAACTGATAACAGATTTTATGAGTTTTCACTATGAAACTGCTGAGGTAGAGTTGTCCAAGGAACCTGAGCTGTTAGTGCTCAAGTTCTGTTGGTGGCCTTGTCTGAAAGACAGCCCCATCTTTGGCATCAGGAGGCAGTGAGCTACAGGGGACTTCACTAAGCACTGTGCCACTGGCAAAGTCTCAGGAAACCATGCTCTCCTTGACAGGGTACATTCCTGTTGGTGTGGAAATATGTAATTTGCTTCAAGAACTGTGTTCTCACTTTGTGAGAAGTGCTTGGGGGAGTCTCCCAGAGCAAAAGGTGAGCTTGTGAATTATCACTCAAGACTCTGTTTACTGGTAAGTACCTTGTGCTTGTGTTCTTTTCAGTGTGTGGTGTGTCTGGACACATCATACAACTGTGTTGGAAAACACCTTATTATGCAAACAAATAAGTTGAAGGAGATGCCTTTTTTACCTACAAGAACAGGTTAACATTGAGGCGTAATTTGTAGTTGAGATGCGTGTTACAATCAAGGAGAGGAGTTGAAAGGTGCCTTAAAAAAAATCAGTTCTTTCTCTGTCTTTACCCAAAGAAAAGTTAGTTTAAATACTGTAGTAGAGCGTTTGACACCACATTTAAATGTTTCTGAGTGCTGTTGGCTCTCAGAGGTTGATGGAGATCAAGGTAAGTCCTATCTGTGGTACTGTCTTAGCTTTTATCATCAGCAGGGGAGCCCTCATTAGTGGTCCTCTCAAGGGTGGCACATTTTCATACCAGTAGTTTGCTTTAATAAAACTTCAGCAGATCCTGGTCCAGCCTTTGAAGAGAAATTTAATTTAAAAAATAACCCCAACATGTGAAAGAACTTATTTGAGAAGATATTTGCTCTTTAAAACTCCAGCAATTTTTTGAGATATTATATGAATTTTCCCTAATCTGTTAAGTACATGTAACTGGAATTAAATGTGAATCGATGGGGTGTTTTGCTCATGTGGTTGTGCTTCTGTATAAAACAAAAAGAATCCTGAATTGGCTTCTGTTTATTCATTGGTAAACAGATTTTTAATAGATTCAGGTTCCTGTTCTGTGATCTGACATCAGGGAACAGCTCTTGAAGCACCAATAAATGTTCTTTTGTTTATTTGTGCGTGTGTTAGAGAGAGAGGGAAAGAAAAAAAGGCTATGTCCAGTTGAATTGGAGGGTAGAACAACTAAGTAAAAGAACCTAAACCCATCATCATAAAGGAGGAGTAGTATCTGCATTTTTGTCTGTAAGTAGGTGCCTATAAAATGGATCCATTCTCTGAACCTGTTGCTTTTCAAACCTATTGTATGCACTAATGATGTCAGAATGGGTGTGTCTTAATGAGAACTCAGTTGAGGTACCCTTCTGCTAGTAAGTGTCTTGCTAATGTTTGAATTGAGTAAATTTTAGCCAGTATTCATCTCCCCGCCCCCAGCTTCAGAAGAAAATAAAGCTTGTTTCCCTGCAGTTTGGATGCTCCGCTGTGTACTTGGCCTTGTGTACTAGTGGGAAATAGGCTTAGAGCTGTCCATTGTATTAGGTGAAGCCTGATCTTTCAGGTGATGCTGATTTGGGAACTTCGTAAGAAATAAAAACTTATTTATAATTCATGTGGCAGCATCCTAAGTTAGTTTTGTCAGTGCAGATTTTATTTAGGTGTGAGAGGCCTTTGGGTCTCTTTTCTCCATTTTTAATTACTACTTGTGTCTCAGGAAAATAATGGTTGTTTCTTGTCACATTCATCAGTACAAAAGGTTCCAGCTGTTTCAAGCCTTTAAGTTACGGTTTGGTGGGTGAGAGGCATTGTTGGTTTTGGGTTTGCTTCCTCCTCCCCTGCCTCACTGTTGGAGATGAATCCCTTGCAGTAATTTTAAAGTTACTGAGAACAGACTACATTTTCTCTACTGTGTTTTGTGAGTTCGTTTTGAAGTAGTTTGTGCCCTTTCCATTTGATGGCACCGAGGTTCAAAAGTGTTGCGTTGGTCACTCTCACAACTGATTTGTTCATTATTGTATGACTTGACTTGGTCTGTTTTTACTTTTGATGTCTTTAAAATATCATCACTAGGAAAAAAACGGTCAGTGATGTCTGACAGGACAATACTGAGATTCTGTTGAAGTCATTGCATACTCTGTAAAGTTTTACAAGCAGAATACGAAGTTACATTGTCTTTATGTAAAAAAGTAACATCGAATAGCCAAAGTGTTTGTTTTAGTTATCTTTTAGAACAGGACAACTGAAAATGAAGAGCTGACACCAGGGGGGTTTTGCCTCTGGAACTTGAAAGCGGATGAAACCGTTAGACACTGGAGTGCTTAGCAAAACAGTTCTTGAAGTCAATGAACCATCTTTAAATGCCAGTAGCCTCCCTGTAGTAAATGAAAAAAAGTTATATCAAGTACCTTTTCCATGTTTACGTTGTACCAGTTGGTGAAAACCAGTTGGAGAAAATGCAGGAAAGTAAGTGGAGAGCTAAAAAGCAGGGGAGTCTGTTTCCCAGAAAATGACGGTGTCCTGCTGTTCCAGGTCACCATATAGAGAGAGGCCCTAGAACCAACCTCTTCTGTTCAGTGGCTCTGAGCCACACATTTAGTCGGCAATACTAAAACACGTCATTTAGTCTTCAATACTAAAAATTTTGAATACATGTGATCTTTTCTTTTAGCCTGTATATGTTAAGGTTGATTTTATAAACATTTTAAGGTGCGAATTTTATTCCTTCCATATCCAATTCCTGTTTCTGTAAAACAAGCATTACTCAATAAGGAAGATGAATTGAAATAAACAAAAAATAGTTTTGGACAGTTTTCACGTCATACTTGAAAAAGGGCCTCTGCATGTACAGTTGCATAAAAAAGTGATGTCATTGCTTAAGTGTTTGTGTAGTACATATTTCTGATTAGTAAAGAGTATTTTTACACTGAATTTGGTAATAAACCTGTGTACTTGAAAACCAGCATATTTTATAGTTGCCAACCTATGAAAATCAACATTTCTTCAGGAAAACAGTAGAAGTACAAATGCAATATAGAATTCAAAGCATTCAAATAGAGTTCACAAATAAAATTAGTTGTTTCAAATAGCAGTGATTTTAAATTAGTCTGCTCTGAATGGCATAAATTGAATTAATCAAGTCTTGAAGTTCTTCAGGATTTTACAGTGTTGTTGCTGTCTTGTCATACTGTTGTGTATCAATATAGAAACCAGCCCCATGCCTTGACCTATTGCTTTGCACTTCCCCACCTGATTTCTCTCCCCAAAATAGCAGTAATAAGGTGCAATGATCTCTCTAGGGCAAGTTGAAGTCCAGGACATATTATGTTGCAGAGCAGTGGAGAAGCAGCTATGTATGCTAACAGCTAAAACCCAACTGTGCTTTTTATTCTGGCCCTGCAGCCAGCTGGCACTGAGTGAAAGCCTCTGACCTTGCAAACGAGAATGGACACGTCCGAACTGCCTCTTGGGTCCGAGGTCCATTCTGACACCTGAAACGTGCTTGGAAGCACCGAGAGAGTGTGAGGTGGCCTGGGCCAGTGCTGTTCTCTACTGGCGAGACGGTGGGCTCCTTCAGCATCACCTCCTGTGGGAGTGTGGACTTGGCCTGGGTGTCCTAGGGCATAATAAGTTCCTGACAGGGCAGCCAGGAGATGAATGAATGCTGCTGCTGGCTGAGGTTGCTGCCTGTCTGCTCTATCCCTTGGTCACCCTTTCAGATGCCAGTTGGTACAGGCTGCAATGTAATTTATCTTTCCCACAAGATTTATTTGTATACCTTGTAAAATAATAAGGGAGTTGTTGACTTGAGGGCAGGTTGTACTGAGATGTGGAGGTATTTGTTGCCTCAGACCTTATTAATGATCTGAACAAATGCTTCAGTTTGTCCATAGTGAGGATAAAGGCCTGACAATAAAGAAGAAAAAAGTCCAGAATACTGAGTGCCCATTTCAATTGAGAAATAGATATATAATTGTGTTAGCTGGAACATGTTTTAAAAAAATCTGGCATACTGAAGATTTTAGGACAGAGATAGAGCCAGTCCAGTACGAATAAATCTCATCTAATCCTGTCACGTAAAAGCTGTGTGTAGGAGGTTCCAATTTAGTTGAATTTGTAGAAGTGATCTTAATATTCTTACACTTTGATAAGAGAAGTTGATATTTCACTGTGTAACTTTTTTTTCCCATTCAGTTATATGCAAACCTGTCTTATAAATTATTAGTGAAAAAAAATTCAAACCTTTTCCTGAGTGTATTTTAGTGTAATTCCACAAACTTGTTGCAACATACTCTGCATTGAGGTAATAAGGTGCCACCAGAATTAGTGAAGTCCATGTTTATTATTGCTAGTGGGATTTAACAAAGGGAGCGGCGTAGTCTTGAACCCCAGTTCGTACGACTTTTAAGATGTAAACAATTTTATTTTGACAACTGAAAGAATTTTTATTCTGCATGGAAAGATGAACTGAGGGAAGAAAGAAACATTTACTTACCTTTTTCTTACTTTGGGGTGAAAATATTATTTGCAGTTACTTCCTCATACCTAGTGTATGAAATATGTATATACGAATACCTGGAGAGCTAGTTTAAAAGGTCAGCTAGAATGTTGCATTAAGTGCATTAGTAGCCACCCTTACACTCAACTGGTGTTAAAAAGTTAATTTCCTAGGTACAGATAAAAATGTGAAAAAAAAGAGACAAAAGAGGGCAGGGTCTTCACTTATTAAAAATTTGAATATCATGAAAGTATTCATGGAATGGGAAAAAGCCTCCATACTTTGGCAAGAAAAGATAGTGAAAATAATAAAGTATTAGGTAGGTTTTGCCCAATACTTCCCCTGTTGCCAAAGTTGATCTGATCTTGTTTAAAGCCCCCCCAAAAGGCATCTGAAACTGAATGTTTCAGAGCCACACATGTAATTTTTGTACAGCGTTGACAGTAAGTGGTCTCAAAACAAAGGTGATCTAGATTTTTTCAGATAAAAGATTTAATTTGACAGAAGTATGCAAAATACAGGCTTGCATTCATCTCTGCATGGCCCGGTGCCCCCGATGTTGTGTGCAGCTCTTTGTGTGGTGCACTTTTGTAGAGTGATGCTCTCTTCCTATGCAGTCATGCAGTTCCTTGTGCGAGCGGGCGAGCACGAGATGCCTTTGCAAGCAGGTTCCACTCCAGTTGCTTTGTCTGTCCGTGGGGTGCGTGTGTCCCGCTCCCGCAGAGCCACTGGGGTTGTTCCTGGCTGGCCACCCAAGTGGCACTGGCTGCTTTGAGCTGGTTCGCTCTGAAGCAGAGAGGCTCTATTCATCAATTCCATATTGCACTTGGCTGTGAGCCACAACTGGGTCCTGTATGCTGCTCCTGTGACCTCGGGGAATGAATTTTTCTTTTAAGTTTGGAGTGTTTGAAACAACCTACATGCTTGATGTTTTAATAGCGTAAACTCAAGGATTGTATTTGAATTCCATGAGGATATATTCATTGAGTGGAAAACCTGTTGAGAAGTTCTTAACAGATTGGGCAGGACAGAGTGGGTCATACTCAGTGCATTCCTACCCATACTGGTTTTTGGGAACAGTTTCAGGAGTGAAATGTTCCCAGAACTGTGCCTAGTCTTTGTCTTCAGAGAAACTGTTGGAAGCAGTGCAGGTGGCAGCTCTCAGGTCTCCCATGTGTAGCAGGTTAGGTGTGTGCCGGAGGTACAAATGACTGGAAGGAACTGCTGTGCCACTACGGGCACACCTGCCTGTTCTGCTGTCCTCAGCAAATTCATGCAGAGCTGTCCCTGGAGCTTCACTTTAAGCAGGCTGTGGAGCTCTGCTGCCTGCCATCTGGCCCTGGGGCTGCTGCTGCCTGCTCAGTGAGGATGTATACAGCACGGCAAAAATTGTGTCTCATGATTTTAAGGGACAATGTGGTAATTGTGTGGTCCTATTCGTTTTTCTTTCTCAGATTTGGAGACATATATTTAGAAATTAAAATTAGTCTGTACAATGCATAAAATGCATGTGGGCACTGTCTTGTACCTGTGCAGTTCTCCTGTGCAATCATTAACAATGTGTTGTACCATTTGGTGACTTTTGTCTTGCTTAACAGCCTTGCATGACACTTGTTTAGAGAAATACACATCTTCTCCCTAAGAAGCAGGCAAAGATACCAATCATGCCTTTTATATTTTGACTTGCTTTAAATTGCATTTATTGCTGGATGCGATCTTGTCTTACCAACTTGTCATATCTCTCCTTGAACATCGTTTTGTAGTTAATTTCTTTGTGAAAATAAAGAGAAAGCATACTAGACTCCTGAAATCTTGCAGTAATATTTCAGATATTACTCTAAAGGATGAACCATTTCCTCCAGCTTAAAATATTAAGCCAGCATTGCTTCAGCTTGCTTTGCAAGGCTTAACTATATCTGCAGTTATGTAAGTTTCAGTTATGTGATATTTCATGGGCATCTATTTAAACATACAACTATTATTTTTAGTTGAAATATAGACTATATAAAGACTTAAAAGATGTGGGATCAAGGTGGACAACCTTGGCAGCAATGGCCTTTGAACCAACAGCAGTGGATGCAGTCATTTCAGCACCAGCAAGACCCAAGTAAGTATATAGAAAGCTTTGTGGATTAATTCTTTTAATGTGTCATCATTTGAATTTTTGAATCTTTGTAACAAAGTATGACTCATAGTTGCCTTTTGTAGCTGCTCTCAAGAATAATGCATTTATTATGCTTTTCTGAACTGGAAAAAATAGAAAACGTACATTGATTCCAAATGTTTTCACATACATAATATATAATATCCAAATACAGGCAAGAAACCGGAGTTATCCTAGATAAATTACCAACATTTTACCATGTCATATAGATCAACGTTTAGACCTCATTTACCAGATCTGTATCCCTGTCAGTTCTTTAGCCAAGCTGAATCCTTTATTTGAGAGAATCTGCTTTTTTTATTCAGTACCTGTTTGGCAGAAGTACTACTGCAGATACATATACAGAAAAAAAATCTCACTGGAAGACTAATATGATTCTTGATTTAGGTTACAGCAGTAATAATCATGATCTCTTGTATGGATTTTTTTCCCCCACCAAAACCACCAAACACTTTAAACAGTAGAACATAATATACCTTAAATTGAGAATGAGGTGACAACAATTCAAAATATCAAGAGAAATAGAGAAATGGATGAAAATGCAGGTATGTATTTAATACTAAGGCAAAGTGATCAGGCACATAGGTTTTACTGTCACTTTAATTTCTGTTAAATTCACTGGAGAGTTTCCCTGATGTGATAATAAGCAGAAGACATACTAGTGTTCTTATCTGAGAGTGCAATTTATTTATTTACTGGTAGGAATGGCAGCAAAGAAAAAAATGGGAGAGAGAACCGTAACATAATATACAGCAAGGGTTATACGAAGAGTGTACATTGAAAAATAATTTTCTGTGTATCCTTCTTACTCTCAAATCTTCACGAAGTTATAATTTAAGGATATGTATATTAATTTCTGATGTCACAATTAGCTCACTTGTGAAAAAAGTGCATTACTACCACCCATTCAGTGCTAGTGTGAATGTAAAATAATCTGCCTTATGACATTCTGAACATAAGCAGAGAACTGTACTTCAGCAAGTCTGTATGCTGACATTTGCTTGGTTTCTTTTACTGCACACTGTGAGTAAATTTTAATGGTGCTCACAGTACTTGCTGAAGGTAAATGCTGGCCATTTATCTTGAGCAATAAGACATGTAATTGAGAAACAATGTTAAACTTCAGATATGTGAGTTCTAACCTTTTTAACTTCCTCTGTTTATTTTAGGCCAGATTGACTGGGCTGCATTAGCTCAAGCATGGATTGCTCAGCGAGAAGCCTCAGGGCAACAGAATGTAGTGGAACAACAAGGAATGATGCCAAACGGACAGGATATTTCAGGAATAGAGTCTGGTCCAAACAACCATAATAATTTTCAGGGGGATCCCAATTTCAACAGAATGTGGCAGCCAGGTTTGTTTCCCTTCCTATTCATTCCTTTTTTTTTCATGTTTCTTCATTTGATTCTTGTCAGACATTTTTTTGGTGTGAACATGCTCTGTCCCTCAGGCTTCAAAATGCAAAACTACCAGTTGACTTATTAATCACAGGTGCTCCTTAGAGAGCTACTGTTGCCTCTCCTGTAGTATAATACCTGCTTCTGGCATGATCTTAACATGTAGAATGAGTTCCCAATATAACTGATAGATATATAACCTAACTGGCTTTAGGTGTCTTAAAATCTTTTAAAAAGGAGATCAGCAAAATTCTGTCCGAAAAATGTGTTTATTACGTTTCATATATTTAGGATATACCCTTTTTAACTTAGGTATCTGATTGTCAGCATTTTTCAATTATTGCCAGTTAAAGTTGGTTGGATGCTTCTGTTAGTACTGATTATTTTCAGTTCTTTTTAACTTCCTCAAAATTTCAGTTTTTTCCAAAAATTAATTTTCTCATTAAAACTTCACAAGATACCACTGGTAATAAGAATGGGATAGAAATTGGTTATTTTCTGCTAAGAATTTTTCTGAAGTTGTTTTCTGATAGCTGGGTTATGATACTACACTACAAAGCAATTTGAAGTGTATGAACAAGATAGGTAGTAAGCTTATGTGCATGTCTTCAGTTGTTTTGGGGAAAACTGCACTTCATGCTTGATTCTGTTAATGGTTGAAAGAATAATACTCCCAGTTTTCACTGTCACTATCCAAATTTATTGAAATGCAACATTTAATGTATGTAGGCTTAGTATGTTATTGGTAGTTATGATATGTGCTTAATAAAAGGGAGGTAGCAGTCAGGTTTCACCTACCTGCCCTGGGCTACAAGTTATTGTAGGCACATGTAAGAATTTTAAACTTCTATGTGGCAGAGTGTATTCTAGCTGTATTTCTGTACAGTATGTAGAAATTTACACAGAAATAGAAAAACTATGATAACACTATTTAGTTGCTACAGTAATGGATCCAATTATGATGCAGATGGGAAAAAAGTACCAAAGGACTGGATGGAAGGTAGGAATTAACTGGAGAGGCTAGATACTAATTCTTTTACTGGTGAGAGTTATAAGGCAGCTCTGTCACAGTCAGTAAGTATCTGTATAGTGCTCATAAATTCTGTCTTTTTAAGGAATCAGTCAAAAATTATGGTCACATAGTTAATTCATTAATTCATTCCTTAGACCTTTTTCACTCTGTTAGCCAATTGTAACATGTGAGGGCTTATGACCATAGCTTATTCTAGGACCTCTGCTAGATATTGGACAATCCAAGAAATCATCCATTATCAAGACGCAAGACTTTGGAGCACAGGTTTCAGTGGCTGTGCTGCTTACAAAACCATTTTCTTTCCATAATAGCTATTTCAAGTCTATTATGCAAAATAGTAAAATAGCTCCTTGCTTTCAAATTTGAAGTAGAGAAGTAGGAGCAGTTTTTTAACAATTTAAACAAGTCCTGTGGTGAACTCACTATCACTAGAAATTTATAAAAACAAGTTTACAGGACATCTGTGCCTGTCCAATTCTGTCTCCATACTGCATGTTTTAGTTCAGCTATAGCTATATGTATTTCCTTCACTTAGTTAAAGAAATTATTGAGACAGTATGATAGAGTCTGTAGATTGATGATTCTTCATTACTTTATCATCTGTGATACTTTGAGGAACCTTATGATAAATACAAGAATGCTGAGTGATTGGTGACTCATATAAATGATACTAACTTGGTATTGAATTGTATTCTAAATCCTAAACAGAATGGGGAATGCCTCACCAACCCCCTCACCCACCTCCAGATCAGCAGTGGATGACTCCAACCCCAGGTCAAATGGAAATTGTTCCTCCATCTGAAGACAGCAACAGTCAGGACAGTGGGGAATTTACTCCTGACAACAGGCATATATTTAACCAGAACAATCACAACTTTGGGGGACCTCCCGATAACTTTGCAATGGGGCCAGTGAACCAGTTTGACTATCAGGTGAAACATATTTGTTGCTTTAGTACTGTAGACGCGCAGAGTCCCTTCCGTGGATGTGTTCCTCTAAAATCATCTAGCGGCGACTTTCATTCTTCAGTTCTACAAACATCTACAGAATCTGTTATCTGCTAAGATACATTTTTAGCAAACACTTTACAGAAGAGACTTTAGAGTTCTCAGTTCTGTTCAGAGGCCAAAGGGTTTTATTTTTCCACAGTAGTAATGAGAAGTGGCTCTTGTCTGCAATATTAAGATGAATCACTGTGTTCCAGTATATAAATTAACATTATATAGCTTTGTGTTTACAAAAAAAAAGAGGAGAAGGAAAAAAAATAAAGTTCAGAAAGATATGCTTAAATACGCTAAATGTACCACAGGACACAGCCCTGTATTTGCAGGGAGATAGACTGGATGATCCATTGATCTTTTCCATATCTATCTACTGTGATTCTTTGAATAAACAATGGTATTTCTAAAAAAAAAATCCATATCCACTTTTTTCTTCATTCTGGCATGTAAGTTGTATAGCATAATAAACATGTAGCTGGTTTTATAATAATAATAAAAATCTATAAGCAGAGTGCATTGCACAGATCTTTAAACACAAAGAAGTTTTGTATCTTCCCTCTATTTTCAGTATTTTTCTTTTTAAACTCCTGATATAAATGACAAACTAGCTGCTTAAAAACCTACCTCCTGTTCATAAACAAATACAAGGGAAGATGGGCAGAAATGGTGTTTTTTTTAATCTTCTAGGCTATTTTTTATCTTCTAGGTTATTTTTCCTGTTAAAATTCTCTTGTTCAACAGTATTGTTAAATAGGAAACCAATAATTTGCCAATACATGAGTTAATTATAATTTTCTTTGTTTATTGTCACGGGACAAGCTCTTAAAATTAGCTTCTCTAAATACTACAGAAAACTTGTTTTGCAGTGAATGAAAAAGAAATTGTAGTGGAGAGTGCTTCAGTACTAGTGAGTTAAATACTCAGTGGAATATTTGATGCTATACCATTTTTCCTAAACACTCTCTTCTTAAAGAGTTTCATTAGCCATTTCTGGGCAGTAAATATTAAAACAAAAACTCCTCATGTATGCCTCAAGACTTACGACTTTTGGATTGTATACAGTTTGCCCAGAACCCAGGATCTGTACTAAAATTGCATATTTATGCATTTATATTTTAATCAGCCATATTAATAAGATCTGTGAAGGATTACTGGAAAATTTTGCTTTGTGCAAAATTCTTATGTAATAAAAGGCTGAACTTTAAATTTTTATTCTCATGCTGTAGTTAAAAGACTGCTAACATAGGTAGACTTTTAAATCTTAGTTTTGTACACTCTTTATTTAACTGCATGCTCTGATGCTAAGCTGGCATGGAACTGATGGAGATAGATGGTGATTATAGGGCTTAGTGTTTAGCACAATATGAAAGGAGATTGGTTGAAGCCCTTTCAGGTTTGTTAAGTATCCCTGCTTAAATCTAAGTTTAGTCATTGAATATTTAAAGGAAACTTGTTTCTCGAGGACCACAGTAAAAGAGATTGAGAGATTTCAGTAGCATAGAAATCGTGGATTCCTACTTGCATGGATTTTTGTAGACCAACTTGCTCACATGCTGCATTTAGTGTTACCATGTGAAGAAAAATAAACTGCATTACTCTTTCAGCATGGGGCTGCTTTTGGTCCACCTCAAGGTGGATTTCACCCACCTTATTGGCAGCCAGGACCACCAGGGCCACCAGGTCCTCCGGCACCTCCTGCACCTACTCAAAATCGAAGGGAAAGACCCTCGTTCAGAGATCGCCAGCGTTCACCTATTGCGATGCCTGTGAAGCAGGAGCCTCCACAGATTGGTACATGTTAACCACTCCTTAATGAAAAAATGTAAAAGCTGTGTTTTATGAACAATTGCAAAATTTGAAGACCTTTGTCTTTTTAATAGAAAGTAAAAGAGCAGGGAAAGAAAAAGCCATTATAAATGTTTTTTTCCCCACAATCAGATGTGGGACTTGTTTTGATGGGGGTGGGAGGTTTTGCTTCTTTGTTTTGGGGGAGATTTTTGTTCCTTTTTGGGGGGGAAGGCTTTTTCATCTTGCAAAACTGTAAACCTTGCTTGTGTAGATGCTGTGAAGCGTAGAACTCTGCCTGCCTGGATTCGTGAGGGCCTGGAAAAGATGGAAAGAGAAAAACAGAAAAAATTGGAAAAAGAGAGAATGGAGCAGCAACGTTCACAGTTGTCTAAAAAAGAAAAAAAGGAAAGTGAGGAGGCTGAAGAAGGGGATGGCCCACGGTTACCTCAGAAAAGTAAATTTGTAAGTAGAAGGGTTTGGGTTTTGCTCAGGTTTGTATTTCCTGAAAGGTATTACCTTTTGAGTCTCTTCAAAGGAAAGACTCTCTGTTTGTGGTTACGTCATTGGTTTTGTTGCCTAAAGTAAGGTTAAGCTGCTGCTCTATTGATAATTACTTGATGTTTTGAAGTTTTTAATGGCTAAGAGGTAGAACTATGTAATTTGATCTGTAGTAGGAAAGAAACAAGGATGAAATTGGACTTTTTTTTCCTTTTTTTCCTTCCTTTTGGAACATACGGATCCTTTGAAAGAATTCTAAATCAGCAGCTGAAAAGAATTCAGATACCTGTCTTTGCTAAACTGAGCCAATTTAGGAAACCTTGCATTGCCTTCACTTTAGCAGTTACCTTGTTTGTAGTTCAAAGTACAGGTTTGGCAGGGAACTGACAGCTGTTAAGTATTTTCTTAGCTTGTGTGGGTAGAGGTACCCACATATTTTTTAGGAAGGGAGAAAATATATGGCTTTATGGTAACTGAAATACAGATTTCAATACAAAGTAAATGAAATTGACTATTACAAATAGAAACTAAGGAGCTTGATATTTAAGTTTTTCCTGAAATGTATGATGCTGTTCCTGTAGGACAGTGATGAGGAAGATGAAGATGCTGAAAACACAGAGGCTGTAAGTGTTGGGAAAATCAGCAGGAGTCCATCCCCAGCCCCTCAAGAGGAGCAAAGTGAACCAGAAATGACAGAAGAAGAAAAGGAGTATCAAATGGTATTAATAATGGTGTTCTCACTAAGTATTTCTGTTTAATTGCTCATATTTTTTGGGCATATCAAAGTAAATAACTTTTTCTGTGCCTGGTACTGTCAACAGAGGTACAGTACGCATTGTACACTAAAGCAGGGTTATATTTGCATGTCTCTTCGTAATGCTGGCTTTCTCATGGAAACAAGGATATCGGTTATATAACTCATATTTAGCACAATAGTGAAAGAATGTAATTACTGTAATCTTTGCATTGATCTTTATTAATTCTATGGTTTTGCTTCACTTACCAAATTTCTGAAAACTTTTAGTGATTAAATGCACCCATCTCAAATCTGTGCTTCAATCTCAGTTCCTGTGAAAGGGAATTCAAGAAATGTATTCTTGCAAAGAAGTGCTACAAACTTAAATCCTTTATCAGCAACAGTTTCACTGTGCCTGCACAACCTTCATACTTTGAAATCACAGTTACATGCACATTGTATGACTGAATCCTTGTTAATTAAGGCCCTGAATTCTACTAAGTTTAAAGAATATATTTTTGTAGAGCATGAGGCCAGACATAAACGGCTTGGAGAACTAGCTACCATAATTTCAATTTTTGTAGAAAATATGTAATAATAAAATGCTATATAGGTAACATCTGATGATCTTTACAGTCAGAAATGTGCTCTTTATTTTTTGAAAGAAAAATTGGAATCAGTCTAAGTACATTTCTGATTTACATATTCATTTGTTATATCATTTTAGATGTTAGGATCGGTGCCCTGGATAGCTGTGTGCAATACATGCAAATACAATTCACAGTCAAAATACAAACTTTAAGGTTGTGAAATCAGGTCACATTTAAACAGCTTCAATCTTTGGTTTTTTAGTCATGTCTCTTGAAAGAAGTAATTAAATAAAATATGTAGGAGACCACTTTCATAGTCATCAAAAGAAGTGAAGCTGTATGGATATTATTTGAATGCAGCATTTATTCAAGATGTTTTGGCCTTTATTACATATACACTTTTCTTCAGATGATGCTGACAAAAATGCTGCTGACAGAGATTCTCTTAGATGTCACAAATGAAGAAATCTATTATGTGGCCAAAGATGTTCACCGTAAAGCAACTAAAGGTATGCCGGGTTTGGGGGATTTTTTTTCTTTTTAGTTTCTTCTGCGAAAATTCTGTATTTGCATGTCTTTAGAACATTTAACCTCCATAGTTCTCCCTCAAGAACAATTCCAGTATAATGCATCCAACTTGGTAGAGTTCAAATCCAGTAATCATGTACTGTCGTCCTGTGCAGTGTATTGTGAGTTGAGTTATTCCATTTTTTTCATACAATTCATTTCAGTTAAAATGGTACCTGTGTGTCAATGGCTCTTGAGTTGTAGCTGTTCCTTACTACTATCATCTTTATCTCAAAGCTGTTCAGAAGTGAAAAGAGATGAACTTTGAATCCTCAATTAGTAATTAATTTGCTTTCACTATTAACATGTATTGTACTTACAGAACAGATTATTTTAACATAACAGAGTTAAATCTAAGTATGTAACTACTGAAGTTGAAAATTATGTGCAGATGCTGTAACTTGGAAAGTGATTTATGAGTATATATTGGATTTTTTTTCTGTTCACTGTTAATTTGCAGTTAAATTCTAAATCTTCATGGTCAGAAAATCTAGAAGTGGTTTTAAATGGATGATGCGTTTTTAATGTTTCTTCTCTCCCTCCAAAGAACAGCAATAGTAGTAGATTTAACAATACCATAGACTCATGACTATGAAATCGTGGCTATTTGTGTTAACATGTTGTTCCTGTTGTTGATGTGATACAAAGCTCCTGCAAAACAGCTGGCACAGTCCAGTGCACTGGCTTCCCTCACTGGACTCGGTAAGTATGTTCCTTATTTTTGAGAGGGCTTAAAGGGGGAGTTACACTTTTGCCTTGCATTTCTAGAAATTGCATTTTGAAACTAGATTTTAATTGCCTGGGAGTATGGGTCCCTTTCTGATAACTTCATGATTATCAGCACCTTTGTTTGTTCCACAGGTGATCCTACTCATATATAGTGGGATAGTTGGTGGAGTAAAGGACTAGGCAGTGTGATTTAGTGTATGAGAATCTTGCCCTAATTTTGAAAATACATATGTAACAATTTTAGATAAATTTACTTTTCAAAGTATGATAGTTTCAGAAGCACACTGCGGTCTTCAAAGAAAGGAATACTATTTCATACTTCTCTTCTATTTTGATCCACGCAGACCAGAGGGGAAAGTTGATAGAAGAGTAATGTGAAAGTCTATAAATAAAAATATTGTAATCTTTGCAATTATTATTTTCTTGAAAAGCTACATAAACACAAAGGCTCCCATATCATATACTACCAGAAACAACACAGGAAAGAGAGATTGAAATTCCAGCTTGAGACACAACTGCAAGAGATTTCTCCCAACATGACTTTTATCGTCCAAAATGTACTACAGCAGTGTCAGTGATCAGTTATATGTTCATTACATGGAATATTGACGAATTAGATTGAATGTTATCATCACAAGTATTCATGTTTCAAAACTAACTCAGTAAAGATCCTAAGGACCTCAGACTCAAAGAAATCCATGTCAGATGTTTAAACTGACTTTATCCTTTTCAGTCCAGTAGTTAATAATATCTCTGGGGGAGAAGAAAGTCTGTTTCTATTCCATCTCCATGCCTGTCAAAGTGCAGTGTTTTCTAAATCATAAGGAAAAATTGATATGGCATTCAGAATTTCTGTAGCCTTGGACTACGGAGGCAGCTGAAGTCATTTCAGAGATGTCTTCTGGGAAAGATCCCAGGCATTTTCTGTCCGGTTGCTGATACAGAGGCAGGCACTGTTACAGTCTCCACAGGGAGCTTTTTTGCCTTTCCATACAATGGAAAAAAGTACCATGGTCACAGTGGTTGCTTGCTGAAAATAGACAAGCTGTTCCAGAAGGAGTAGAACCAGACAGTGAGCATCAATGCAGATACGGGGGCCTTGAACACACTGGCAAACAACACTGGCACTTACCAGAATAAAGTGACTTCTTCAGAGACGAGGAAGTGAAGGAAGGGCAATGTTACTCTCCTCTTTGCCTCACAGAAGTATTAAGAACAAAGCTTAATCTTTCCTCGTGATAGACTGGACTTTATGCACGCAGGTGGACTGGGTGGTTATGGATCAGGAGACAGTGAAGATGAGAGGAGTGACAGAGGCTCTGAATCATCTGATACTGATGATGAGGAATTACGACACAGGATAAGGCAAAAACAGGAAGCGTTTTGGAGAAAAGAGAGAGAACAGCAACTACTATTAGAAAAACAGCTAGAAGGTAAATCTTATAATGTCCTCTTATTGTGCCACTGTATATGGAGTTTACTAGTGTATGTAAATTGATGGCAAAGAAACACATTTTAAGCCAAAAATACAAAACGAAATTGATAAATAATGTATTTTTAATTAAAATTTTTAAAAACCCCAAAACCCTCTGATTTACTTTGCTTCTCTGTACAAGGTAAGGTTTGTCCTTTTGTACAAATAATGTAGGTCAAAAGGGTAGCACAGTCAGCTCCCAATGCTGAAGAGCTGTCTAGAGATGGATGCAATGTTAAGAAGTCCTGAACCAAGTTCACAGGCTGGAGGAGAAAGTGCTATTACGATAGAACTTAAAATTGATGGTTTCCTCCTTTAACTGTTTATTTAAAGGCCTGAAAATAAGATGTATGGAGCCCTTAATAAAAGGCTGGACTAGCTAAACTTTTGGTTTTGTTAATATTCCTATCTCTCTTTGAGTGTTTCAAGATGTATACATAAAAAGACAGCCATATGGAGGGTGACTGAGTGGTGGCCTGTGACCTCTGTCTTCCTAGTGCAGGAAGCCAGATGTCAGTGTGGAGACATCTCCATGGGATTATTTGCAGAAATACAAATCTAGAGTGTAAAGCAGCTGATTCTATACAGACAAAATACTAAAGAATGCTAATGCAGAGTCTCATTTGTAGCAGTGTTTTGGAAAAGCAGAAGATTTCTGATGGACAATACAGCATCTTCTAACATACGCTGGCTTCTGCCTGTATTGCCTAAAACTCAGGGACCAGCTGGAATTGTTTTCTGGGTTAAATTTGACCATCAGCTGCCATTTGGATCACTCTGGGTTTCTGGATGCAGTTGTATTCCCTAAATTAACTCAGGAAATGATGGCCCACATCAAAAGGCCATTTTTAGGCAAAAAATGTTGTATGTCACTTATTTTTTCTGGGTTCAATTTAAAATGCAGAGGTAGAGTTGGCAGTGATGCAAAGGATCCTAGGTCGAATAGAAAGAATTTTTATTTTTGAAACCTCTGGGAAATGCTCTGAGAGTCTCACTATGTGAGAAATACATCTTCTTCAGACCAGACAGTAATCCTCAAACCCAGATGAATGTGGCTCGAAGAAAGGCAGGAAGCATCAGTACTGCTAGAGGAGTGTTGTGGGAAGGAGGAGGGGAGAATCAGGTGTGCAGAAAAGTTGCAAAAAGGAATAGGTCTTGTGTGTAGATCAGTTCAGGAGTTCTGGTGTTCCAGGAGATTTGTTTGATAACTTAATCTTAAACCACTGAAACATGAAATAACATCAAGGACTTCTAAAAATGACTGGGCTCTACACTTTTTCTAAACAAAAAGGACAACTTTTCTAGAATTAAAAGAAAAAAAAAAAAGAGTGGCTTGGTAAGTAGTTGGTATGGTGGCAGTGTTTTATTATAAGTATTATGAGAGGTGCTTGGAAACTTGGTTTTATCAGTGTAACAGTGTGGAAATTGCTGACATACCGCTCCAAATTAATTGCATTTTTTTCTTCTGTGTACTTCTTTTTTCAGAAGAAAAGCTACAAAATGAAAAAGTTTCAAAAGAGATGAATGAATTTATCAACAAAGAACAAAATAGTAACTTAGCATCACAGGAGGCAAAAGAAATTGAAGCAGATATGGTTCATGAAAAGAAAAGATCTCCAAATGCAATCGCACCTGACATAGAACTCAAGAAAGAGGGTAAAGAGAGGACAGGAAGGAGTGGGTCAAGAAGCTCTAGCAGTGGTAGCAGCAGCAGCAATAGCAGGAGCAGCAGCAGCAGCAGCACAGTATCCAGTTCATCCTATAGCACTAGCTCAGGTAGTAGTCGCAGCTCTTCACGTTCTTCCTCTCCCAAAAGGAAGAAGAGACACAGTCGCAGCAGGACACCGTCACATAAAGTTAGGCGCAGTAGAAGCAGGAGTTACTCCCACAGAAACAGGAGAGAGAGGAGTAGGAGCAGGGAGAAAATAAGGGAAAGGAGAAGATCTAGTAGAAATCACAGTGCTGAAAGAGGGGAGAGGCGGAGAAATCTGAGTCCTTCGAGAGAGAGAAGTTGGGATAGACGTAGAAGCGGCAGCCGCTCAAGAGACCGGCGAGCCAACCGTGCGAGCCGCAGCAGGAGCAGGGACAGACGTAAAGCCGAAGACCAGCGTAGAAGCCCTACTGGAAATAGGCACAAACATAAAAGTGAGGGTAAAGATCAAGAAAGGAAGAAGGAGCAGGGTGGAGGTGTAGACAAAGACAAAAAAAAGAACAGAGAAAGGGAGAGAGATCAGGAAAAGAGAAAAGATAAGCCCAAAAAAGAGGAAAAAGAAAGTAAGGCTGGCAATCATGATGACAGTAGATTAAAGAGAAAAAGAGACAGTGAAAGAACTTTCTCTCGCAGTGATTCAATATGTGTGAAAATAATAAGACAGGATTCCAGACAAGAAAGCAAAAAAATTACTACCAAAGATAGCAAAAAACGATCAGGCTCTGAATCTAGTGGAAGGAGTAGTTCTGAATCACCAGGAAGCAGTAAAGAAAAGAAGGCTAAGAAATCGAAGCATATTCGGTCATGCTCCATGGAGAAATCTCAAAGGTCTGGTAAGAAGGCAAGCCGCAAACACAAGTCTAAGTCACGATCAAGGTAGTATACTTTTTAAGTATTTTGTCTGACTTTTAAAAAGTTTTTTTATATTCGTCTTCATGTGTACGGCATATGAACTTTTTTAATAAAGTATGGTATTTATTAAACTTTTTGTCTTAGGCAAAAGTAACTTTGGAAAATCTTTTAAAACTATTAATTACTAAGCCTAAAGTGTGTGTGGGTTTGGGGGTCTTTTATTTTTTCCAATTAACTTTCTCCCCTTTTTCCTTTATTTTTCAGATCAACAACTCCTCTTCGTCGTAAACGCTGAGGAATTTATGGCACCAGTGCTATGATGTTTAAAAATTCCATGAGTTATAAAAGGCTTGTCTCATTATAGAGGCACATTGTGGCTATGTAGGTGAAACCAGAATCCTTTTTTTATCTGTAAATAGGTGTATTTTTTCCAAATGCTGCTCAGAATTAAATACCTAATAGGATTTCTTTGTATTACATTTTTTCAAGAACGGTAGTGCTTATTAAGACTATAAAACAGGCCATTCTCTTTCAGCTGTAATGTTCTTAAAATTACTATTGAATGTACTGTGATGTCAATAAAGCTCTTTAGTTCATTTTTTGTTTAAAATTCTTGCACCTGAATTTTGTGTTAAATGGTAGAAAGTACTTAAAAAAAAGGCAGCTTTTTTGGTATAACAAATTTTTAAAGTACTTGAAAAAGATATAACGTGATACACTTGTAATCCATGAACATGATGAGATTACTTTATTGGGGGTGTGGAAGAACAGAGAAAAGACATCTTATTTTTCTTTAGATATATGTAATAGATTTTTAATAACTTTTTTGGGGGGGTCTAGCTGGTACTATATGCTGTGTGTGTAAAATATGGGTCACTGTAATACAAGCTATACTTAAACAGACTGAACCCCATTAGGAATATGTGCGATTAACTCATCTCATGTGGCAGTGTTAAGCTCTGGAACTATATTCCTCACCCAGTTTTCAGAGAGATCTTTGGATGTTCAGGGATATTACACACGTCTCAGAATTTTAGCTGTTTTTATGAGATATGTTTATAAATGTCACTCAGTGCGCATTGGAAAGCTGACAATAGGTTAACTTTACATTTTGGCACATGCATTAAATGCAGAGTGAATATTAAAGCTGGTTCTTAGTGTTACAAGAATTGTGACTCCTGTAAAGCTAACACAGTGCTGTATTAGCAATGTCACCAAATTTTTGGTTTTAATATTACCATAAAGTGAAAGAGGTCACTGATAACCTACTTAAGGAAATTGACTATTGCTGTTAGGAACTAGAGTGTGAAATTATAAAAGTTAAAAAACAAACCATCAATACCCAACTCTAGGCCAGTGACTGTTACAGAAGAACATGAATTCAGGGAGAGGTCTGTGCCTAAAAGGTCTGGTGTGACACCAGCTGGGAAAAAGATAAAAGGCGTAACATCAAATTAAGTTCTCTTTGATTGGCTGTATCTTCTAAGAAAAAATTATAGTAGCAACTTGCAAAGCATGTCTTCATGAACAGATTAATCCATTTAACTAAATCAGAAATCAGCTCTGCAGCTTTTTTCCAATGTATTTTTTTCATAAATAAGATGCAGAAATCAACTGCTTCAGTGCAAAGAAACACGTTTTAACTATGTGTTTAATAAGCAAGCTAATGGCTAGTGAATATATGCATGTTTATCAAAACACTGTTACACATAATCAGTTATAAATTATAACACCCCCTCAATTATATCCTTTCACATAGAGTAACTAGTCATCTTTATTAGCAAAATAAGGCATACTTTACAACACACAACTTTTACTTGCATTGGTAGGGATATAAATAACGATGTATTGATCCGATTTCACTATACTCTTGGCTCTGGATAAGAGTGAGGAATTTTTAAAAAATAGGTAGCATAATAGTTCAGATGGTCCAGAAGGATGTCTTGTGAGAGATAGAAAGAAACTAGAAATAAGCTTAAGAAAAGCTGTTGAGGAATACAGTTTCCAGGATGCATTGAATTTGATTTTCAGTTCAGATTTTATATTCTCTGTCTAATAAAAAAAAAGATTGTGTATGGAAACGCTTTATATACTCTGCCAACAACTGGAATTCTATCACTTCCTGTAAATATGAAAGTTATTTTTTGACACAAATGCACTTATATGGGTAGTGACTGTATGCCAATAAAAAGAGCATACGATGTCTGTATTTAACTGTTTCAGAAATCTTACTATGACGGCCTACTCATCACTCAGCAATTAAATACACATTGGTACTCTTGTCAGCATCACGTACATTAGACTTCTTTGGGCTTTGGAAACCCCCTTAGGAATGTCTTTCACCACCAAAGGCTAAAATAACAATCGCTCTTTTAATTCCATACATCTGAAGTGATCCTAAAATGTGCAAATGCATACAAAAATGGGAATGTATCATTTTAAAAGGAACGCTGCAAAAACATTTCAGTGCACCACAGGAAAGCTATGCATAGGATTTTTAATGTCATGCAGCAACATGACATTTGGAGGCATTTCCCTTGAAAATGTTTTTAATAAATAAGGGATGGTGTGGAATCAAATGAACAATGATTTCCATGCAAATTGCTCTGAAGATTAATACAACCAAACCAATGTCAATATGAGCCCCAAGGTGCCTACTACACCATGTAAGAGCAAGAATTTTTGGCCAGGGATAGGCCAAAAAAGAGTAATTGGGTAAAATATTCTGACTTTAAAGATTGAGCAAGTACATGTGTTTTGAAATATGGCGCAATACTAAAAACTGTTCTGTCTTTGAGGCTCTGTTTCATGGAATAGCTGCTTCTAGTTTCAAATGAGCTTACCCTGTTAAGTAGAATACTTGCCAATGCGCATGTATTTACTGGCTTGTAACCGATTTTAAAATCACAAATATAAAAGCAATGCCAACATAAGGTTTGGCTCTCTCGCTCAGATTTTGCGTTTGCTTTGCTAAATGAATGACAAGTAATAAATTAAGATGAATGATATGCAGATGCCTGCTTTGAAGGAAGGCTTAGTTTTGTCTCTTAAGGAGACTATCCTAGCATAAAGGATTTGTTGGAGCTCTGTTTTTATTAGTAGCTCTGAGGTGTTATTAATGACTCTAGTGCACTGTGAGCTTTTTTGGATAAAAAAGCAGGTGAGTAAATAAGTGAGGCAGGTACATAATAAGCAGGTTTGCCATATATTTAATTGCTGTCGAGGCAAGCTTTTTTGAGCCCTTTCAGCAGTCCTTATTTAGCTTTAAAAAGAAAAAAGATCCAAATAACTATTACATGAATTATACTGTATTTACAGGAGACCTGTAAACAGGCAGATTTCAAGCAGTGAGGGTTGTAGTACCAAGCAAGGTCAGTTAATAAAGCAGGCTGGCACTAGAGAGAAGTCAAGCCAGGACTGGTTATACTACTCCAAACTTCCTGCAGCCTGGAGGATGCTCCTGCCCTTGGCTTTGTGCAGGCCCGTGTCTCCCGCCTGCGGATGCCAGCGTCCGCACAGCCAGGCAGGGAACTCGGCCTGTGATCATCTGCCTGGCAAGCACGGGAACGCTGCCAACTCTGCTTTCACGGCTTACCTTTGCCTTGCTCTGCACTGCTGCCTTCCAGCCAGCTTTGGTTTTCACTGGGCTTTCTTGTTGGACCTGCAGCTCAATAAAGTGTCAGAAATCGAATCTTTTTTAAAACTGCCTTAATTCTTTTCCATTGTAAGCATGTTAAACTAGCTCACCATGGCGATTTGAAATTTGAAAATGCTGGAGCTCACACTGGGGGAGAGGCTCCCCGTGTGTGTGAGCCGTGAGCTGCCAAGGCTGCTCAGCTGAACCTCGGTTGGAGGCCCTGGGCAGCAGTGCCTGCGAGGGAGCAGGGAAGGAAGCCTTCTCCTTCCTGGGCCACAGCCTGGACTTCATCTGAAAACCATGCCACGGCAGCCTCTGAAGGAGGCAGCAGCAAGCCAGCTTGGATGGTTCCCATGAGGAAGCTCTCGGGAGCCTGCCTCAGGCCCAGCCATGCTGGAGCCCAGGGGTTCTGCTCCAGGCCGCAGCGGCGCAGTGCCGGCTGCTGGCATCGCTTCCCTCCTGAGCCTGCCCCGAAGCGAGGACTCTTGTACTTTGTGCCGTGCCCTGCAAGCCCGGTGTGTTTCTTGGTAAGGAAACAGACTGAAAGCTGTGGGCTCGTCGCTGTGTCATCTGAACGAGCCTCTGCTTGCGGGTCTTTTCGCGTTCCAAGACACGGAAGGATCGGGAGTAAGGAGGCACACATTCAAGCAGAGTTGCTCCAGACGGAGCCCTGGCCACGAGTGCCACCGTAGGGCCAGCGCCGGGCGGAACCTTCCCGGCGGCCGCCCGCGAGGCAGCCGGCACC
>WEIT01022036.1:201654-219815 GCA_013389985.1 Dryoscopus gambensis
AGGGGCGGCGTAATGGGGCTTCGCTTCGCCGGCTCCCCCACGGCCGGGCCCCGCAGACCTCCCGCCGGAGGCGGCACCAGGGGTGTGTCTGGCAGCTCCTGGCCGCGTCCCACGGCACCCCCGGCCTACTCGGCGCCGGCCCGTCGGGAAGGTGATGTCCCTCTGCGGCCTCCTTTGCAGTCCAGGGGTGTCTAGATCGCTCCATCGCTCACTGCGGCCTAAAATCATCTTCAGGGGGTGGTTTACTCTGGGTACAGTGAGGCATTGCTGAGATTCGGGGGCTGTTGGTAACCAGGCAGCACCAGTGTGAGCGAGTGTTCGCTGTGCTGGGAAGAGCCCTGCGTCGGCTAAGCAGGAGTGGAGAACAATTGCAGGAGAGTGTCCCTGGCCTGTCTGCGCACCGTCCGTGAGCGTGTTTTGCTTAGGTTTCCTTACTGGTTCGTACAATGCAAAATGAGTGTGCAGCTGTGTATTTCTCATTACAACACATAATAAACCCGGTGTTGCTAAGTGTATGTGTGTGTGCACAGCTTACGGTCGGAGTAAACATTCTGGGGAAATTCACGCTAACTGAAACATTTCAGTTACATACAAAGTTCCTTTCCATTCAGTCTCTGAAACGTGGCATTGTACATAATTTGGGGAGTACGGGGTTGGTGAACTAGCACACATTCTTTTATTTAATTCACAACTCCCTACGTACAATAGTGAGCAAATGTGCAAAGATTTGCATGGTTAGTGTTCTGCTAGAGAAGCGCTCTTACAACTTCGTGTTTTGCCTCTGAGTTCTTGTAAAGCTGATGTTTTCCATTTGGTTTTCTTTTATTTATGCAGATGACCATGCTGGTCTGTCTTTTCAGACAGGTCTGAGAGGTACCCTTCCGGACTACAACAGGAAAATACAACTGAAATCCAGTAGTACCTTGCATGTCTCCCTGACTGAAATGAAAAGCAACATGTAAGTATTGTATCTAAAATAACCCTGTGTGATAAAGACTACCCTTTTCTGTAACACTTAATTTGACTTTGCAACAGTGTCACGTGGAAGCTGTTTTTATATGTCACACGTTTGAATGTTTGATGTGGCCTATTCTTGTTTTACTAATTACCAACTTAAAAATTACAGGCATGCAGCCATCTGTTTAGGAAGATATGTTACCCATCCAGTGTATAGTATCTGTATAGTTGCTACTATCTGTATAATATTGCTACTAAACAAGTGTAACTCCAGTCTCTAAAAAAACAAGAGTTCTGCCTTTTTGCATTTTCTGATGCAGTATTTGTTTTTCCCGTATTTCAGCTGACATGAGATATTACTATTGGTTTAATGACATTCAGCTTTCATTATTTAGGTTCACTGTGAAGAGACCTTTCAGCACTTCACACTCATCAGTGGATTCAAAGGAGATGAAAAAATTCCAGCTCCTGGCACATAAGTGGTGGGATGAAGAAGGAGAATATGCAGCCCTTCATTCTATGAATGATATTAGAGTGCCATTTATTAGGTATGGTTTTGAAGACCTATTTTTTTTAATATGTACTATTTCTGTATAACCTCAGAAAATATTGTAAAAGAAAACCAATTACCATTACTTAAGATAGCTACATATTGCATCTACCAAAGCACCTTGTGGGTTTGACCTTAATCACATCCCTTTTCTTTCAGAGATACTCTGTTGAGCTTGAGTAATAATTACCATCCAGGAAATCCACTTTCTGGAATCAAGATTCTTGACGTGGGGTGCGGCGGAGGACTGCTGAGTGAGGTGAGAAACAGTGTGCTCTGCATTTTCTTGTTAAAAAGCATGCAAGGTGTTTGAATTGTTGCACTAATTACACTGCTTAATTTCTCATTCTCCGAGGAGGACCTTTTCTCTTCTATGATATATTAGTTACTTAGTAGAGTGCAGTGCACTCTTACAAAGCCCACAGAGTATTTGGTTAGCATATAGTGGTGGTGGATTATAGGGAATGAGGGAATTGGTAATGAGAAATTCTAAAGTTCTGAGGTTCATCATGAAAATAAGATTTCAAGCACTGTAAAGAAAGGGAGACGGGAAGAATTATGAAAAAGTCCTTGAGTATTTCTTCCTTTATTTTTCTTTTTTTACTTTATAAGTCTAGGCAAGATTATTTGGAATTGTGACATCCTTGTTACCAAAGAAATAATTTCTGTTATAAACTTGTTATAAACTTGTTACAGGTTCATTTCTCTGAATTGCTTATCTTCAGTTCTTTATACAGGGGTGGGGATTTTTGCCTTTCATTTTTTTCAGTTTTCATTTTTCATTTTTTTCATTTGCCTTTCATGGGAAATGCATGGAATAACATCAAGCACCCAAGACATACCTCTCCTGTGTCAGTAGAGATTCCTGTGGTACAGGGGCTGATGTTACAGTGGCTTCCAGAGAAGTCTGCACAAACTTGGGACTGAGAAGTTACCGTTTGTGGTGGAACACTGTCCACACAGGCTCTGAACAGTGCTGTGTCCCATCAATAGACTAGGGATGCTTTGTGAATTTAGGGTTACAGATCTGTCTGATTTACTCTGGGAACTTCAGCATCTGAAGCGAGGTGTTACAAAGGGACCTGAATCTCTCCCATGTTTTCTTTCTTTTTTTTTTTTTTTTCTCTCTCTTTTGAGCAAAATCTTGTAGTCTTGTGAGAGGGGTCTCTCCAACAATGCTGGCAAAACCGGTGTGCTGCATCACCTCAGGCTGAACAACTGGTGAATTTCAGGTTGGAATATCATACATGTGGTCATGTTCTGCAGCCTGTTTCAGTTTCAAAAGAGGTGATGACTAAGGTGTTAACCTTGGAGTAAGAAGACACTGGAGAAACCTGAGTGACAGCCAAGGCTGATGCTATCCTAGTAAACATCAGTGTTTAGTTCTCAGCAGTGAGAAAGTCCCAGAGATAATCATATATTAAATAACCATTAAAAAGACATGAGGATGTACCATTACAGGTGGATGTTGAAGAAAGTAATGATAGTAATTAAATACAGCATTGTTTTCCCCCCTTTAATTGCTGTGTTGATTTCCCCCTCTTTGTTTTTTTCCTCTATCAGAGAGCAGTAGTGGAAGAAATCTTTATTTTGTGTAAGAAAATGGATTCAGAACAAATTATTCTAAAAGACAATTTAGATGTGTGTATAGTCCAGTATATAATTTTCTAGGAAAATTAACACAACCTCTTCCAAATGTAAGGGTGTTTTTGCTTTAATAAACATTTAAAATAAAACTGCCAGATCGGAGCTCATCATTTACTGTCGTTTGTTGTGTTCTCTGATGGATGCTTTCTGCATCTTGTATGTACATTGCAAAGTTTCAGAAACCTTTAAGTAAATTGTTTTCATGCAGAGAATAGATTACACTCTTTTTATTAGCCTTTAGGTAGACTGGGAGCTTCAGTTACTGGAATTGATCCTGTGGAGGACAACATTAGAACAGCAGATCGGCACAAGTCATTTGATCCGGTCCTGGCCGAGAGAATACAGTACAAGTCCAGTTCACTGGAGGAGATTGTGGAAGAGTCTATGGAAACCTTTGATGTAATTGTAGCTTCTGAAGTAGTGGAGCATGTGGCTGACCTTGAAACGTTTATCAAGTGTTGCTCTCAGGTGTTAAAGGTAGGAGAGTTTTTGCTTTCATTATTGGGAATATTTATTCTCTTTTATTATTGTGGCTTTTTAAAAGGAGTGTGAAAACACATTCGCACACATTTCTCCACTAAGTCAGAAGCACGTCCTAGAAGTGCCTCCCATTCTTCTCCATGATGCAAGTACATCTTCCCAACTTCATTAACTAAAGTTAGGGGAAATTTATTTCCCCAACTCAGCCTCAGAGAAGTGTTAGGGCATTGCCTAGCATTGCAAGGTTGCATTGCATCAGGACCTTAAGAAATCTGGTTGCATCTGATTTCACTCAGGTGAGAGAAAATGTGGCCGTGCTGCTGTTGATGGACAGCTGATGCTCAGACTGCCTGGGAACTCTGAAATGATGTTTCTGGCACAAGATTTTATTCCAGTGCTAGCATCACATCAGATAAGGTCCTGGCTTGCTTTTAAAGGTTCCTAGTTAGGCTTTGGAGATAATCAGGTCATAATTCATCTTGATATAAGTTCATTTGCAAAGAAGGATGGTAGGCTCAGCACACAAGTGGCAGCTTTTCTTTAATCTCTTTATCTTTCTGGTCATCAGAAGAAATACAAATTATTTCAGTACAATGCACTACTAATTTTTAGCCTGCTAGGGACAAAGAAATTATCCCTTATTTCTAACAAACGTCCTTTAAGGACTTAGAATTTGTTTCTGGCTTTGTTTCTTTGCCCATGTAATTATTAAAACAAGCATGGCATGGCATTCAGCAGTTTCAAAAATTAAGGAAGCATTTCACATTTTACTTTGGTTTCAATTAAAAAAAGCAGTTTGTGGTTTTGTTTTGATTTTTTGCTTTGTTGGGTGTTTTGTTGGTGGGGGTTTTTTTTACAATAGATATTGTATATGCTTTAATACCTTTTATTTATCCATTTCCTGGGCAGGAAATACTATAAATGACTTATCTAGGTGTTCTTTGGGCTAGGGAATAGTTTTTAGGCCACCCAAGACCTGATTATGTTGATTCTTTGAAGATTCCTGTGTCAGACTGTTAGAATATTATTTTCTTTCTTGTATTAAAATGTTATACTCATAAATATCTATCCTGGGATGAAATGACTCCTTACTCTTGCATTGTGTAGAATTCGACATAGACAAATTATCTGTCTTAATGTGATTAAATTTACAATTTAAAAAAAAAATTTTTCTAATTGAACATTTTCATATTTTAATTAGCCGGAAGGTTCTTTATTCATTACGACAATCAATAAAACACAATTGTCCTATGTCCTGGGAATTGTGGTTGCAGAAAAAATAATGGGGATTGTACCAGAAGGAACACATGAGTGGGAGAAGTTTGTTCCCCCTGAAGAGCTGGAGCGCCTCCTGGAATCAAGTAAGTTTCAGGCCAGATGGTGGGAATGCAGAGAGATATCCTGTAGAAATGGCAAAGGGATAAGTTAGGTGAGGCAAGTGCTAGCAAGAGTACACAGCTTTTCCTGCTTGAGTTAACAGTCATACACTAAGAGTATCATTCCTGGTTTAAAGACACTGTTGCTTACTGGATTTTGCACCAAATAAATTAAGCGGAATCCGAAGAATGCAGTGATTACTTGAACTAAATCACTGTTGCAGCTGCCCTCTGTTTAATAGCCTAAATAAAAAATTCCAGTGTTTTCCATTGTGTTCTGGTGACAGAATGTATGCTCTGAAGTGGTTCATATGCTCTAGGTCAGGTTTGAGGAAATAACTGTGTTGGCACTCTGGGGCTGCACTGCTGCCACTGCATTGTTTGTTGCCTTTCCTTTGGGAGGAGGCGTTTTTATTTTTGGTTTGCTGCTCCATGTTCTCTATTCATATTATGTTACTAAAAGATTTCTTCCAAAATGTGAAGATGAAACCTACCAATAATTCATTAGTCAGTTCTTGAGAAACTCTGTGATACTGATTTTAATTATTTCTAATTAAATTATCCTGGTCTGATTGCTTTTAAAATAGACAAAGCACTGAGCTGGGAAGACTTCTGCCCGTTGCCCTCCTTCGCTGCAGATGTTCTAAAACCATCTCACAAAATATTTCGCTTTGCTCTAGTTCACTGCAAAGAAGCTGAAGTAAGAGTGGAGCGATTCTCTTGGCAAGGTCTTTTCCTGGCACTTTGCAGTGGTGCCATAAGGAATATGACTAATACTGGTTCACATACTGGTGATTCTTTCAGTTCTTCATTTGAAAGGAGAAGCAGGTGCAGTGGAGTGATTTGTTTTGATAGGGTGTTTGTTTTCTGCCTTCCATCCTGTTTCCTGCTGGGACACAGCAGATGCATGCAGTGAACTGAGTGCTGCTCAGCCGGGAGTGATAAATCACTCTTTATTTGCACCGAGTCCTTGATGGCATTCATGTGCCTTTTTCTTACCTTTTTCCATTCCTAAAGGGAATCTGCAGAATCCTTGCAAAGATGTGCTCAGATTTTGATTTTGGAGTGTGTGATGTCAATCTGAAGCATGTCTCCACCTACAGAAAACGTTAGGAGTCACCCAGATGAGGAGGTGTGAGGCTGGGGTTTCCAGCGGAGCCCTGTAGCTGCTGCTGGTGCATGGCCTGGCACAGAGCTGTTGCAGCCACTGCCAGGAGCAGGACCCGCTGTCACCAGCAGTGCCAGTGGCACTGCATGTGGGGGTGTCTGACAGGTGAGCTTCCTCCCCAGTCTGGAGGAAGAAGCATTTTTCATACTTGCTGTTCTAAAGAGCTTGATGTTGCAGTGACTTACAGTATTTAAGAACATTCCTTGCTTTATATGGCTTCTTTCTTTCCTAGATGGCTTTTCAGTCAGGACCGTGAAGGGGATGTTGTATAATCCGCTCTCGGGCTCCTGGGGCTGGATGGGGAGCACGAGCCTGAACTACGCAGTGCACGCAGTGAAGTCTGGGGCTCGGGCACCGTCGCACGCCACAGACGCCCCGTCAGAGACAGACATTCAGCAGCACTCAGCCACAGCTGGCACAGCTGGCACTGTCCCAGATGGCACTGTCTGACATGTGTGGTGATGGACTGTCTCCAGAACAGAAAATGAGCTTTTACTCAGACGGACACAATAAAACCTTTGCTAACAACAAGCTTCGGTTTGCATCAATAATACTTGTGCTATTTTCGGCCAAATATTTAGGGCAGTCTCAAAAAAATCAAGTGCCTACTATCTCAGGAATCTTTTAAGATGAAACGAGCAAAGCTTTTAAAGAATAAGTATTTTTATGAGAAAGTATTGTTGGACAGGGAAATGCAAATTATTCTGTTGGTAGCTTGAAGGAAGCTCTATTATGTGGTGGCATTTTCAGTCCTGCTGGGACTCAGATCTCTGTAGAATAACAGCATAGATGTAGAATGAGTTAAAAACCACAGTGCTGTACAATAAATAAAATGCCTGAAGTATTTCAGATACTCAACTCTGTTAAAATATATTAAACTCTTAAGAGCTGCAAGCATTTATTTCTTCAAGACACCTTTCTCCCTGAGGGGGGGAAACAAAATTGCAAACCTGTACTGTCGAGTACTGCTATTTCTGCAGTTGATATGAGGTGACTGTGCAATGGAAGAAGAGTCTCTGAGACCAGAGTGCCTCAGCTGTCAAGGCCCCTTCACTCTAAAGATACTTGTATCTGTGCCTATTATTTAACTTTCTTCCTCTGCCCAAATACAGAGAAGCTGCAGGTACAATTTTAATAAGCAACCAGAGCTTTATGCTAGAAAAATGATACATCAGCAGTCTGTCCTAGAACTGAAGTGCCATACCTATTTAGTCTGAATGTTCTAGAGCCTGGGTAAGGAAAAGTAATTTACAATGGAACAGAAGTTTCTAAATAAAGTGTCGTGTGTGTGTCTATGACTGCATCTATTTACTTATTTCTCCTTCTTTCAGCTTGTACACAGCTGGAAAGGTGTCTTGTTTTTGTTTGCAGGGATGAAAATACAACTTCCCCCCCCCCCCTCTGTTTTCGTTGCTTGTGCATTTCTCCTACTGGAGAGGTGTGGTGGGCTAAATTAGTTTTTTACACATTTGCATTCTTGCTGCTTTGCTATATCTGCAAGTTGCCTTCAGATTCAAGTTTCATGATGGATTTGATGATGCCCAGAAGAGTATAGCTAATTTGTAATGGAAATAATAGTAATTCATAGCTATTAAAGATGATGAAGTAGTGTCTGGTGTGATCACTTCCATGACAATAAGCTCTGCTTTATAATATTTCTTTGGGCTATAGATTGGCTTTGAGAAGAATATTCATCATCATGTTAAGAGTTCAGCGATGGAGAAGCCACTCTACCCCTAAGTAAATTGTTCCAAAGGTTCATCAGTTGAAGTGGTTTAACCTTGGAACCTTACCAGTGATGTCTTAACATATATTTTTACATTTAAGTACCTCTATCAGCTGCAGTTTTGAGTCGCCGCCCCTTAATTTTCTCTTCTATAAGTGGTTTGAGATTATCTCTACAGATATTACCACTACATGTGAGTTTCTGAGTTCACTAAAGTTTTGTGGTAAACATTGTTTCTGGGGCATGGCAGTGGACATGGCTGCAACGTTTCACTAATGCTGTCCACATTAGGAGGAATACATCATTCCGTGTCTGCCTGCCTTTCTTCTGCAAGGGAGTCTCTGCTCCATTGGTCACGCATGCAGTGTGGTGCACAGCGTTTAGGAGAGGAGTGATGCTGGCAGACAATGTGGAGTTAAAGGAGATAACCAGTGGTCTTTGCTCCTAACAGTGTATTCAGGCATGTTAAACCATGTGGCTCCAGTGAGTTCCCCTAACCAAATCACCAATGTCAATCTAAGTTACACAAGTGTATGACTCTTGTTTCAAATTTTGCCAGCAGCTCTGAAAAGCACTGAGACCTGGACAGATTCCTCGGGTAGTCCACTAGAAATGTTCCCCAAGAGGCGGTCCCCCCTCCACTGACGTGCTTTGCGTCTTGTCAAGTAAAATAAAATAATGTTATAAAACTGGAATAGAAAGGGCTGATTTTTGTTTTCTTTGAGAGCCCTAAGTCCACGTTTGTGCGACTAGCTGTTATGCTGGCTTTCTCATCCTTTACATTTTTCCTCACTTACTTCATAGAATCACAGAATATTCTGAGTTGAAAGGGACACACAAGGATCAAATCCAGTTCTTAAGTGAATTACTTGTTACTTCCTTGTAGTTTTTCATTAAACTATGAACCACTTAGGGAAGGGGGTGGTTTTTTTGGGTTTTTCTTTCACTGTTATTTCTGTTGCACATAGCACAAAAAGCCTTTGATGCTGCCTGGGTTCTCTGTCCAGGCTCACAAGAGGGATCCTGTACCTAGTGAACAATGGCTGGCATTTAAACGACAAGCACGTGGACTTGGTTATCCAAAAAAACCCCACCAAACCCAAACCAAACCAAAGCCTCTGGTTTTGACGAAAACCTTATCACAAGCACCTGATCTTCTGTTCCAACATGTGTACTGGAGCCCTGTCAGTCTGGGAGGGTTTTGTGAGCAGAGTGGACAAAGGAGTGGGGACTGCTTGAACAGGTCCTTGTACCATAGTATGTCGCCAGATGTCCTGATACGCTTCATCCCCAGTCCTCACCCATCAGTTTTCTTCTCCCGCCGAGCATCCTAACTGTTCTGGCTATATTTCATCCCTCTGTTTAAAACAACCTTGTTTTAAGCTAGAAATGCTAGAATGTGGTAGAAAGAATTTTAGAGAGATAACAAACAGTACAAAAATATCCTATACCTTGTGAACTGGTTTTGTTTTTTCATATCCCTACCTTTTTAATAAATGTGCAACTGGCACAGTGTAATCAAATTCAGTACTATGCAGTGAACATGTCTATGCACTTGTGCTCCAGAAACTTTTTTCTTAAAATCTGTGCATAGAAAACCAATGAAGTTTTCACTCTTCTCTTAGCCCAGCTGCTGCAGAAATCTCATAGATACTATTGAAATGGACAGAATTTAAATCAAATAAACTTGCAAATCTTTTGTCTTTCACTTTGAAACTTGTTCATGTTTATGGAACCATAGCTTCAATACTTACAGGAACAGTGGTGGTAGGAGGTGAAAAAAGCAATCTTACAGCAGCAGCCATGCACCCAGGACTAGGAGTGAGGCAAGAGGTGATTCTTGCCTTGAGATAGGGAAAAAAACTGTGTTTGGGGCTTGGTCTTTTTCAGCCTCTGTGTTTTTTTCTAGTTGTATACCCTTGACTCTCCTGTTACCAGCCATTTATTCCTGCAACAAAACAAATCAGAATAAGGAGCTGATCCTGCAAAAAACAAAACAAAACAAAAAATCCAACAGAGCAAACAATGGTGTTCTGGGTGGTCTCAGCTGTTCAGCTGTGGTTTGGCTTGTTGTGTTGTTTCATCTCTCCCACATTGCTCCACATGGTCCCAGTCCCAGCTCTTTGCTGAGACTGATTCTTGTCCGAGGTGTAAATATGTTTTTCCACTTTCTTTCCTTTTCTTATTATGTTTCCATGGGATGCTGCTGGTGATTGTGCTGTTCAGGGAGCTGAATTTTCCCACTGTGGAGGACTAGTGCCGTTTGGGAGGTAAGCACTGGGAGTAAATGGACAGGGAGAATGTGGGACAGAACAGCTCCTTGAGGGGCAGTACATTTTTAGGTTGGCTCAGCCTGTCTTGTGGAACAGCACATTCAGATAATAACTGAAACATTAATTGTGCTCAAGCCCGACTGGAGCAGTATGACAGCCTCAGAGGAGATCTGCATTTAATCTCATTTTTAAATAAAAATACAACATGAAGTTTCCATGATTCCCATTATGCTATCTTATTGCCCATTGTTCCTTTGCGGTCCAGTGACATTTCACGGCCATTTTTGCAGGACTTGACAATTTCTTTCCTCACATTTCCACTAACACCCTGTGTCAGGTTCCTCGGGAATGGAAAAAAAGAGAGAGAAAGGAGTGGGAAAGGAAATGTGCAGTGGCTGTGAGTCAAGATAAGAATAATGAATACCTTGTTGGAAGTTTTTCTGAAAATGGCTTCTAAAGTTTTTCACTATGTTGAAATCTCAGCTTTAATTTAAAAAAAAAGCATCAAACAAATAAATTTATTTTTCATACACTTTTAATAAATGCTTGAAAGGAATAATCCCATGCAGTCCGGAAGTTCAGAAGTCAGAAGACTCAGTGTCTGTAATGAGCCAGCCAGATGAAGCAGACTGGAGGGGAAAAAATGAGACAGAACATGAATTATTATGTGAGTGCTGATACTGTATTTGCAGGGGTTTGAGAGGTGCCCAGGAGTACCTGGAACGGGGGAGAGCATTGAAAAGCCACAAATAGGAGTATGAGTGATGCCTGGAAGATAAGTATGATTCTGATGGAGAGGAGAAATGTGAAGCAGAGGTATAGAGGGCAGTCTGGTTCTAATGTGCCTTTGAAGAAGAACTACTGACGGCTGGGAGAGTGGCTCTGTGCCAGACTGAAGCATAACAGTTGAGGTGTTCACAGTCCCTCACTTGCTTTTGGACATTAACCTCCTCATTCCAAATGCCTACACCCTTGCTGAGCTCCTAGAAGGAAAGGTTGGTGACTTACTAAGCATGAGTTGCAGACAGATCTCTCACTCATGGTGTTCTCCAGGTGATAGGACAAAATTCGAATCACTTAAAGTTTGTGCTGACAGTAAACCTTATTTTTAATGATGTGTTCCACTGAAGCAATATAAAATGTCATGTTATAGTCTAGCTAGAATGGCTGGGATTTCACCTAGACTGTAAAATCACCTGACCTGTCTTGACTTACACAAGCATTAATTGCACAGCCACCTCTCAGTGCATTAGGAATTCAGGATGTATACTTTGATCTCCATTTTATTGTGCGTGTATTCCCCCATGGAGTCACTCAGCAATATGATCAATATTCACTCGTTCTAAAAAGATATAATATTTTTTTCTTCCTAAAAGGATTGTGAAGATCATTAGTGTTCCATTAATAAATCTGAAACCTCTGTTGCATTCTCATGAGGTGTGTTAAAAAAACCCCAAACAAACAAAACCAAAAAACAATCCCAAAATTATTTGGAGATTGAATTGCTAACATTACCTTGTATGGTAGTTGTATTATAAAAACTTACAATGGTAGAAGATAGAGAAAATGATATGGTGTTAATTTTCCCTAATTAGAATATGCACATACAACCTGCAGACATATAAAAATTAAAGGAAAAAAAAATACAATAAAGGATACCTCAGAAGGATGTATCCAACTCAAATGTAAATTAGCAGATTTACCTTGAATGCCCTCTTATGAAGCATAGCACCAGCACTGAAACATGGGGTTTAATTTCTAGCTTTCCCTTCCTGTTGCAGAAGCGTCAGCTCAGTGCCTAGCCTCCCTTGATCCACCCTAGCTGGCTACCCCTGGGGGATCCCTTCAGGGTGCTCCCTGCCTTGGTCCCCAGCTGTAACTGAGGAGGTCCTGACCTGGATGGGCACGTCCACAGCCACTGAGTGCCTGCCACTGCTGCAGGAGCACTGAGCGCTGTGTCTCTCCCACAGTGAGGGATGTTAAAAACCAGTACACCCCTATGTTGTTCTTTCTAAACAAAGCACTACTGGATTTCCTTTCAATGTCAAAGAGAGGTACGTGTTCATTACCCTCTTCCTCAGCCCTCCCAATCCTAACAACAAGACCATCTAACTTCTCAAAAGCACAAAGCTTTGGAATACTGAGGCGGTTCTCTTATCATGGACTTGTCCAGAGGCCTCTGTTCTGCAGCCAGGAAAAACGACCCCTTGAATTTAGAATTGCCAGAACAGCATTTCTCAGTACACCATAGTAAGAAAAGTCCTGTCAAAGCTGCCAGCCAAAGGTGTTCACTGAGAAGAAATGTGTGTGTTTAGGATGGGATTTGGGTCACACTGCTATGGCTGAAGACAAAGTACTCTGAAGAAACCTTGGTTTTGCCTTCTCCAGAGGAAGCATGAGGCCCCAGAAGAGGACACCAAAGCTTCTGAAGGTGTTGTCAGATGAGATGATGTCCCTTGAAAGGGTAACAAAGGGAGGAAGCTACACAGGCTGAAAAACTTCATGGCAGGTAATGAAAGAAATTTTACCTGACCTGTCCAGGTAGGACAGCATTCCCATGTGGGTTGTGCAGCATCTCTCCCTTATATAATCTTACCTGCGGATAAGAACAAAGCTTCTGTCTACAGGATTACTTAACAAGCATTTTTTTCCAGAACCAAATTCAAAATAAACCAAAATCCTATCTCCTACAGTGCTCAACAGTTCACCTTCTTGGAGGATGCAGACTGCAGGCCATTGGCTCTGCCACTGTCTCTCCCATCCATCTTGATTTCCAGAGCTCTTGGGAGATGAAAGCACAGCCTTGGCCTCAGGAATACGGCCTCTGGAAGGGTCTCTCCTCCCTGTTCCTATCTCTTCTCACTCCCCTCCCACTGCCTTCAGCTGAGAGTTTATTTGCAGACAAATGTGTCATGCTAGAATGATCTCCTCTTCCCATTTTGTGGCCCTATTGCTCTGGATTGGCCGGGTTTGTTTTCCCTAATGGTACTTTGCTCCATTTTGCAGTGTCTGCAGGAGCCAGTGCTTTCACCTCTCTTACCACCTTAGGCTAGTTGCAAGCAAATCTAAGGCAGATGCATTAAAACAACTTATTTTCCCACAAAAAACAACACTTCTTACTTAGCAGGGTAAAATCTGAAGACCATATAGATCTTTTGAAAAGAGTAAACATGGTAAGGAAAGAAAATCTGTGTAAGGAAATCTGCAAAAACTTCATACATCTCTATTATTAGTTAAATATGAACTGAGATGCCAAGCAGGTCACAGCAGTATGTACTGCACATCTTACTTCTTCTGAAGATGCTGTAAATCAGAGAGCACTTATAAATGGGCTAAGACTGGGAACTATTGCACCAGGCTATGGCAAGCAATCTGTAGCAGGTTCCCAACACCATTCTGCTACTGAGAGTTTTATATGAAAGATCTGACTATAAATCATATAAGTGCCCCCATGACATTGTGAGGGTTGTCGGTTGTCCAAAAAGCTTGTAAAACAGAGTAATAAAATTAAAAACAACTAAAGAATTGTGAGACTGTAGGTCTGTCAGCTGAGTAGCTTTCAGCTATACTCAGCTACCAGCCTGAGTACTTCCACCTGCAGAAAGCAGGAGGTTTCATGCAAAGCCTTGGGTTTTTTTTTTCCTGTGAAAGCAAGGAACTTGAGTTACATCATTCAGGGCAGTCTCAGGGTATGTGTTGCCTTAGAAAGTGGCTTTGTTTACCAGCAAGGGCAAAGTAAACTCTGGAGAACTGCTGAAATTTCACTTAATGTGGACTTACATACAGACACTTCCATATAGCACAGAAGTAGTTTAGACTCTGGATGTTCTGCGTTTTCCATGCATTTGTACCTCTGTATGTCATTAAAGTATCATTAACTCATTTTCTAAATCCAAACTGAAACACAGCATTTTGCATCTATACCTTGGCTATTTTTATCTGAATAATTAAAAAGATGTGTTCATGAAACTTAAGCTGCCCTGAGAGATCATTAATATTACAAAAAAACCAATCCTGGCAGCAGTCAGTGATTGTTGCAGAAGGATCCTGGAAGCCTGCTGGTGATCAAAAAGCCTTTTTTCACCCTCTCATAAACTGAGCCCTCACCGCAAAATCCATTAAATTCTGTCATCTGCAGTGAAGGGCTCAGTAAGTTTGGGTACTTCAAAGAGAAGGAAAGCATTTCCATACCACTGGATGATGCCCCGGCAATACACGAAGTGAGAGCCCAGCCTGGGCTGGGGACAGCCAGTCCCCGTGCAAGGGCACAGCAAGGTGCTTTCGCTTCAGGCTGAGCAACCTGTAAAACCAACACACACTGATTCACGGAGCTGTTCAAAGCTCCATGCTGCCCAACCTTTGAGCACTTGGAAGAGAGAAAGGCAGTCAGTAGGAGCCATGGATGATATCAGGGTGGGAAGCGAGTGGAAAACGGGTGGCCCTATTTCTTGAAGCCTCAGGGGAGATCTGGAGAGTGAAACTCTGCTGTTCAAACCCAGCTGGCAGCAGCACATGAAAGTAAAACCTGTGGTAAGCATGAGCCCAGAGCATGAGCTCTGATTTTTAAAAAGCTTACTTAGTTCTTGGCTAAAACACAGACAGGACAGCTTGTGCGCTGGCACTCTGCATCACAACCACTGGGTTCCGACTGTGGTTTCCACACCCAGTGCCACCTCTGTGGGCAGTCTGCCATGGTAACCTCATGCTTTTTTGAAGATGTGCAACGAGCTCAAGGACATTACAGAAAAAAAAATGTAATGAAGATCAAGAGTCTTTATGCCAATGTACAGAATCTAGTAACGTTGTGAGTGCCTTCCTTCCCCCAAGTTGAACTGCAGACTTCAGAAGAAAAATCTGGCTTGCTATATAACAAATTAAGCTTAGTTTTATGCTAACTAGAAAAATCTACTTATTGTATTCTGTTACTCTCTCTTCCTATAGGTAGCTGCACTAGAACAGATTACAGATAGAAATGTACTTTAATGTATTAGGTCTTGTTTTGCTCTGTGTGATGTATCTGAGGGATGACTGTTCCAGTCTGTGCTGCACTCAGTGCGCGTTTGCAGCCAGACAAGCTGTGAGGGTATCACCCTTAGCTCTCATTTTCCCCACTTGAAAAAGTGAACAGTGGTAATTTAGCACATGCAGAGCTGGATTCCCATCCTCCCCGAGTGAGACAGCGAGGCAGCTGCCAGTGCAATGGGCATCACTTGTGAGCCTCTTTGAGGCAAATTTGGGAAAATCAGACCTTATCTCAGGAACCACCCAGACCGTGGCACCTGCAATGCACAGGAGCAGAAAGCAATACTCAGGTTCCTGGGCACTGCTACCAGCAAATAAGCCTCTCTAATACAAGTCATTGGCCACAGGCAGCAGGGCCTGAAGGAATGGACACTGCATTCTTCCACAGCCAGGGAAAAGGCAGTGAAAAAGATGCTTTTTGCTGTCTTGCCTGCAGATAAACTTGGCTACCAGACTGCCAGGCCAAATGGATTCAATACCTGCTGGCAGAAAACTTTGAAATCTGAAGGAAGAGAGCCTGGCAGACGCCCACTAGCAAGACAACCTAGTGTGGGACAGGTATGAGGGAACTTGTGTTTTATCCATGTTCTTTATTTGCTGTTAAACTCTGGCAAATGAAATGTGACATTGGGACCTGCACCTTTTAAATGGCCAGGTCATAATCAACCTCCAAAAATCCTGTTTATAAGCAGGACAGCAAAGCTGCTGGGGTGTCTATGCAGATTTGTATCTGACATATCATGAGACACATGTGCTCTGTTGCCGAGGCTTCCCACACTGTTTTAGGAGGCATCACTGTGTTTTGGACCCTCACAGCTTCCAGGCAACCCCATACCCAGAACAGGACTAACACAGCACAAAGTCCTTCTCTAAGAAGGGTAGAAGTGCCCTTACTGAGAAAATGTTAAATGCTTGACTGAAGTCCTGCTTTAACAATCCTGGCGCAACCAGGCACAAGCTGGACTACCAAAACACAGCACTGATTTTCAGAGCAGAAACTGCAGTAATGCATCCAGGTTTGGCTAACTTTTCTAGGTCTGCACTGGGAGGTGAATGATTTACTCCAGCCTTCCCTCTCTTCTCTCACCACCCCNTGGGATGTGGATGCCCAGGACCTCACAGAAACTTAGACCCCATCTGTAACTGGATCCCTCTTATCAGTAACACAGCAAGCACCTCCCAGCAGGAATAAAAGTTGAGACCAGCTACGAGGCTGTGACAGTCCAGATTTATTAGGCCGTCTGCCACTTGAAACAAATCTTCAGCCTGAGATTTTCAGGTGCTGTAACAGAGAAAAAGCACTTTTCTTCTTTGTCTCTTCATTGCCTGGTTGTAAGAACTTAACAAAACTGTATGCTGCAAATGATCAGCTGTGACATGAAAAGGCTGCTTCTCTCACTTTCCACTCTTGCTTTCATTACCTGTGAATCACCTGTCATGTGGGATGGCCCAAAAGCTGTGCAGAAGCTGTTTGGCCAGCATCTTGCTAAGGATGAGTGCAAAGAAGTGCAGCATGTTTTGGAGGGTACAACCTGTATGCAGAACGAGATTTACTGGGACCTCTCTGATCCCATTGACTCCTGAGAGCAGAATATCAGCACAGTATCAAACACATAATTTGCATGGCAGCCTGTGGCTACTGAATACGTGTAAACAGTAAGTTAAAAGTGAAGAATAAAACAAAATGCTGGAAGGAACTACTGCAGGAAAGTGTCAGAGCACAACAGCCTTCCCTGGGGAGTGCAGGCAGGAGGTGGTTCATAGAATCACAGAATTAGAGAATGTCCTGAGTTGGAAAGGACCACAAGGGTCACAGAAGTCCAACTCCCGGCCCTGCACAGGACAACATCAAGAATCACACCTGAGGACTTCTTGGACTCTGCCAGGCTTGGTGCTGTAATCACTTCCCTGGGGAGCCTGTTCCAGTGCCCAACCACCCTCTAGGTGAAGAACCTTTTTCTAATATCCAAACTAAACATCTCCTGACACAGCTTCATGTTGCTCTCACTGATGTTGCACAGCAAAATTAAATGCTGGCACTTGGAGAAGTCACTATATGGATCTGAACTTCATGAGTTTGCTCAGGGTCCTCCTCTTCCTCATTCACCTCCTTTGTCCCATATCCTGAGGTAAAGTGTCTACAAAGCCCTGGTCACAGACTCTGTCCATCCTTCCTGGACACTGAAAGTTGGTCCATTTGTGATAAGGTCACTTCTCTTGCATCTGATGGCAAAATAAAATATCCAACTTGTGGGAGCATTTTGGGGCAGCTATGTATACACCACTGCATTTGACAAAGGACTATTTAGGCAGTGGTATTACTCAAAAAACAAAGGGCACTGTTTTGGGGTTGGTGTGATATGCAGAGCCGAGGAAATTTGCGAGAATGTAGGTGATGTCCTGCTCATGCCATCACGGGGTACCCAAAGATCCTACTGTAGCAGGGAGGCCGGAGGCAAGGGAATGCCGCGACCCTCAGTGCCAGTAAAATCTCATGACCTTGTGGGCCAAGGGATTTGCTTTGAAGCCATTTTGCTTCCATTTCTGCTCACAGAGGTGTTTTCCTCAGTCACCTCATCGAGCACCAGAATAATAAAAAGAAAATCGCCGCGGTGTTGACAGACACAGACAATGCTCAGCTGCCGCCAGGCACGGGGAGGGTGGCTTTTTTGTCCCAAATACAGAGTGAATACGAGGCTTCTGTTCCTCCAGGAGCAGCAAGGCGATGCTCGGACCTTAGGCATTTTAACAGGGCCGGCTCGCATGCAAAGCCCCGGGCGTGGCACGGCGGCTCCTCGCCCTCAGTTTTGGACAGCGACTGCCGGCCGCGGGGGACTCCGCAAGGGCAGGGCAGGACACACCCGGCTCGGTCCACCCCATCCCCTCCTTCTCCTCCCCATCCCCTCCCTTCCCAGCCCGGTCGCGCAGCCGCGCAGCGCCGGCTGAGGGAGCCGCCGGAGCC
>WEIT01022036.1:220139-281942 GCA_013389985.1 Dryoscopus gambensis
CCGCCGGGCCGAGGCGGCGCTCGGAGCCGCTTACACCTGCCGGGGTCAGGCTGGCGAGGTCCGGCGGGTTGGGTTCTCTCTTTCACCGCGTTTTTGCCATTTACCTGTTCCTTTTTTCCCGTTCCTCCCCGTTTTCCCCCATTCGCCCTTTGCAGCAGCGCAGGAGGCGGCTCCGCGGCGAGCCCTGCGCTCGCCCCCACAGGTGGCCCAGGCTGGGCCCTCTCGCTGCCTGCAGATCCGAGCAACCAAAACCTGCAGCAGCCCCTTAAAGGCTGACGAGTGTGTTGCCAGGGCCAGGGTTTCCCCTTGGTCTGTTTAATGTACTGATGTAACATGCACCTGTCTTGTTTTTGTTTGTTTGTTTGTTTGCTTGGTTTTCTTTTTTTTTATTTTTTAAAAAAATTCTGGGGTTTCTTTGACAGGAAAGAGGAAGAGCTTGATTCGAAAGATGCTATCATACTGCATCAGTTTTCAAGGCCTAGGAATGGCGTTCCGAGTTTATCCCCGTTCTGCCTGAAAATGGAAACGTACTTGAGGATGGCTGATTTACCCTACCAGGTACACTGTGCAGTTTGCCTTTGTATTGCAGCTCTCTGTAATTGCACGAAATGGCACATAGGCATCCTGCCTCTCGTCCCCTAAGTCTGTCTCACTCAGGGAGATGTAAACGTATGCCTACACCTAGGTGGATATGCCAACATTTTTATGTCTCCAAATAAATTTGGTGTATAACCTTTAAAGATACAACTTGAATAAGATTAGTCTGGAACAGCTGTAGATTTAACTGGCAAAGCTAAATGAATGGTAACAAGTTAACTTGGCTGGAAATGCTGAAGTGGGAGAGTAGTCTGGAGTTTATATAACACTAAATAACACCCCAAAACTAAAGCAGAACACGACTTGATCTTTGAATTTCACTATGCTAAAGACATCAAGATTAGACAGCTGCAACTTCTTGTTTTTCTGGAGGCCTTATCTCTGAAGCTCTCCTGGGAAGAAGTGCTTACCCTGTGCTTCACCTCCCATGGCTGATGCTTCCTTCCCAGTGAAGTGAGACAGGATTGCTTTTACAGGTCATGAATACTGCTCCTTAATTGTGGTTGGGTGCATCCCATGCCGTCTTCCTGCAGGGGATGAAGCCTGACCTACTCCAGCGAATGAAAGCTGCGGGAGCAGAAACTTGAATCTCGCGGCCCCCATTAGCATTGGGGTCGAGCTGGGACGCTGCCGGTGTGGCACACACCTTGTTCTGGTGTTGGCAAGCTGTACAGCACCCAGGCTCTTTGTGACATGGGATGGTTTTCTTTTTTCCTGTGTGCTAAGCAGTGAATGCCTTTAAGATGATAAAATAGTGGTGAAATATATAACTAAGATCTTAGGTAGGAGAAATGTCTGGGGTTTTTTCCTTTTTTTCTTCTCCCTCTGTTTTTTCCTAAGGGGTGTAAATTTGGCATTTTCCTTTGTCTCAAAGAGACTGAGCTGGGGGTAAGTTCCACATTCAGCCCCCTTGGGTTCAAGTCACTTTTTACTGCTCCATACCAAGGTGTTAGAAAGAATGTTTCCTATAAGTCCAATGTTGTGAAGAGGAAAACCAGCCCTATTACAACTTTTTTTTAACACATTCACCATTGATATTTAGCTTCATGTATGGCTGAACTCCTTTACATTGGAAGAGAAATTCTAATAAGTATGTTTTGCTTATTTCTTTAAAAGCCTGAGTTTAATGTTTTCTTACAATTCAGTGGTACTTCAATCAGATACTTGGGAGTACTAAAGAGGAAGACTTCCATCCTGTGGGATGTATTTTTCTCGTTTAGGTTTACAGAATTTGCAGGATTCTGAAGCTTGAACATGTCCTTGGAGCAGGAGGGCTTTGTGCACTTTGCTTTTCTCAAAGTAATTTGGGTAGAAACTGCACATTTGAGGGGATGACGCTCTTGGTGAGATCTGTTTTCTTTCTAATGGCAGCTGATGCAATTCAAAGGTTTGTGATGGTCAGGTTTGCTCTGGTGGAGAGTAACTAAAGAAAGCTGCGTTATAAAAGATGGTTATGACAGGGCATGGTCACTTCTGAAAGATAACACAGTGTTTGTGTGATTCAGGATGGAGTCCTTTAGAGAGCTCATGCTGGTCAGAAGTCACACAGCTTTTCGGAGAGGAGTTTCCAGAGGATTATCCTCCCCTCTTTATTTTCTGTACTGAGGGTCAGCACTGTTTTTTGGTGTTGCATCTCTCTGTATCTCTACTCACTAGCTGTGAGCACACTAAACTGACAGGACCATCAAAATAACAGTCCTCCCTTCAGCTGCTTCCTCTTGTCCCTTCCTGCTTTTTTGTGGCAGCTCAGGCTGATCAGAGCTGGCCTAGCTAGAGCCATGGAGTTTTAGTTTATTTGGTTTTAACTCAGCTTGGTTCCCCACAGGCTGTGTGTGCCATTTTGCAGGAGCAGGAATGAGTCCTGCGGGTGCTGGGAACACCAGGTTGCTGCTTTTAGCCATGCTGGTTTACATGGGCTTAAGGTGTTTGTGGGGTTACCGACCCTCTGAAAGGTTTTAGAGATAAGTTTGGTGGAGCTAAGCTTATGAGCTGAGCACGAAGCTCCTTTTCTCTACAAGAAGTAGGTTTTGTTTCTGTCCTTGTGTTAGGAGTATGGTGCTGCACTGGGCTCTGGCAGGTGGAGGAAAGTATGGATGTTGCTGTGGGATTGAGCAGGAGGGGAGCTGAGGGGGGCACTGTTCTTGGCTGGAACTTCTTATACTCTGCCTGTAGACTTTTATTTTGTTCCCTCATGACTGTGTTACCCTTAGCCCACTGTCAGTGACAGAAGCATCCTTTGGCTACCTGGCAGGCAGCAGGGTGGGTGTGTAGGGGGCTACAGCAGGATCCAGAAGGAAACACCTTGTTTCCCTGCACACTCTCAGGGGCCGTGATGGAGAAGTGCTGCAGGTGGCAGCTGGTGCTCATCCCAGGAAACCTGCTGTGGTCATCACCTTGCTGGAGAGGGGCTGCTGTGAAGGGAGGGTTATGGAATAGAATGAAGAGAAGACAGTGAGGTGCTCAGACAGCGTTTACTCTTTTGATTCCTTGTGTTTATTGTAGTGTATCAGACTGTTGAGTGTTGTGCTGTGTGTTACACAACATGCTTTAATGGCACGTGAGGGTTGGAGTAGAGTGACATATTCCTACCTTACTCTCACCTGAATTTCTCCCAACATATGTGCTCTTGTCACATGCTTACATTTTCTTGAACCTGCCTCTCTGTGTGCCAGTTCTCCATCAAAAATGATTTGGGCAGCCCCAGCCCAGCTGGGCTGTCATAATCCCTAGCTGGGTTTTCAAAACATTTGATGCTTTTCTTAGTAAAGATTACTTTGAGAGAGCCCCTTCTGTGTGCTCATTGAGATCTTTTGGGTATTCCTTGATTTCCTCAAGAACATGAAGAGCTGTGCTTTTATGTAATCTGATAAATAATTAGCACAGCAGGAATGTGCTGTTTTCATGCCAGGTCTGTGGAAGTGGTAGCCTCCTTAGAAAAAGACATGAGTAAAAGTAAAGTCATAAACAAGAGTAACTGAAAATGTGAAATCTAATTTCTTCTGGATAGTACTGTAAAATTACCCCAGAAATACCTTGCGCCATTCTTTTAATAAATTCCTCTATAAATGAGGTTCTGTAGAGCTATTTTTATTGTTCCTTTGCAGGCACTTAATGTACCGTGAGGTGTGAGTTTGGTTTTTAATAGTACCATAGCTTTTCCCTGCTTAGCAGCTGGAACAATTTTAAAGTGGAAAATTGATAAATATTTGATAGCAATTAGTATCAACCATAAGGATCCAGAGGTTTCAAGCCTAAAAATGCCTGTTTGAGAACAGTGAATACAAGAACAGTGTAACAGATTTCTCAAGAGACTGAGGTTTTCTCAGCTCACTGAAAGATATTTCCTATTTTGTTTGATCAACCTTATGTAATGAAACATGAAAATCTTTTTAGGCAATGTATTTATATGTATTAGATATATGTGCTTGAAGAAATGTGTAGCTGAATAATAACTTGCTTTTTTCTGGGTTGCAAATGGTATGGACTGCAGTAATTGCAAGATGTAATAAGCACATCTTCAAGTCCAGTAGCTCCTGCAAAACATCAATGTTTGTGCACAAGAAGGGAAATATCTTGCTGGAAGGGCTTGATGAAGATTAAGCCAGGAATGCTCAGTGTCTTCTAAACATGCTGTGTAGTTCCAGGAAAACCTTGTGCTTCTGTAATAGAGTCATAATGAGAAATTGTGGAAATGAATCAGTCAGTCTCAGTGCTGAAAGACCATTTTTGATGAAGGAAAGATCTTCGAAGTGCTCTCTTTCAGTTTCAGACGTTCAGCGGTTTTAGAGCTTGTGCCGTGGAATTGGCTCCGTGTCACCCACACGTGCGGGTGGGAGGGATTCAGGTGCTTTATTCACCCATGCGGGGGTGCAGTGGATCAGACACGATATAATCCAGTGTCCCTGCTATGCTGTTTGTTTGGGCACAAACCCTGGAAGAGGCTACAGCCAGAAGACATTGTTTCCCAGAAGTGTTACTGTTTGTTTTCATCCGGAAGGGAAGAGCCTCTGGGAATGGCTGAATGATCGCAATGCATTGCACATCTGCATTTGCAGTGGCAGCCAGGATTCTGGTGCTCTCAGACTGAGCGGGAGGCATGTTCTGGTGTATGCTCCTTGCTGCCAGAGTGCCTTAATCCATCTTAAGTGGATTCAGGAAGGGTAAATACTTGAGACCCAAACAGATCGATCCAGAACAGCAAACCCTAAACCTCCAGCAATTAGGAGTTAGGTCCTGAAATGCTTGGGGTGACTGCCAGAGACTGAGTGCAGAGCCTTTATGGTGAGCCTTTACTGTTCAGCTTTCTGAGCTAGGAGTTTTCATTCACTAAATAACAGGATGTGAGGATGGGAATCACAAGAAACAAAAAATGTTGTGCCTTGTGTCTCTGCCTTCAGGAGTAAGAGGATTGAAGACAGATGTCTGATCATGTTTTGGCAGCCAGCACTATCTCTCATACTTGTTTCATGAGACATAAATTCTCTAATCTCAGTGTTTCACCTTGTCATGGGGAAAACAGATTGCTGCTTCTTTGTGAGTGCTCTGCTGAGCAGGTATAGCAGTATTCAGCAATGCAGTAATGCTGTACTGTGCTGGGCTCTTGGGAGACTCAGTTGTAACAAGTATGGGCGTAAATGTCTGCGATTTCTAAGTTTTGAAGTTGCAGAAAACAGATTTCCCTTCTGCTCAGGAAGGGAATGATATGCCTTTCATATATGCTTGTGGTTGTGTGTGTTTTGTCCTTGGAGGTAATGCAGCCATTAGAGTTGGGTAGGGAATTAATTTTTTTTAAAGCACTTTTAACATGAAAAGTGCAGATGTGTGCAGGAAACGAATTCAGTTATGAGTCCTGTGATTTAAAACTTGTTTAGAATAATGGGCCCAATCTTCTGGGGGATCTGAGCATCTCCAACGCTTAAATAACCCAGGCATTGAAATAATATTATATCACATGGCATTCAACATAAAAGCATATAATACCTTGCAGGGCCTGGAAATAACTTTATCTGAATTGTCATGTAGGGTAAAGCTGCTGCTCTGGTTGAATAGCCACTACTACTCTAGAGTATTAATTAAAGCAAAAGGTTTGTTGGATTTGTTGATTTGTTTCTTTAAAAACGTAGAAAATTATTTTAAAATATTTATTCTCATTGAAACAGAACTGGAAGGGCCTTTTTTGTCTGTATATTTGTTTGTTTACTTGATTTTTTTTTTCTTAGAACTATTTTGATGGAAAACTTTCCCCTCAAGGGAAAATGCCTTGGATTGAATACAATCATAAGAAAGTGTCTGGCACCGAGTTCATTATTGACTTCTTGGAAGAGAAACTTGGAGTGAATTTAAACAAGCACCTCGGTCCGCATGAAAGAGCTGTTTCCAGAGCTGTGACCAAAATGGTGGAGGAGCACCTGTACTGGTAAGCTTGCATGGTGAAGATCTGCCCCTGAGCTTGGGCCTCAGCATGAATGCTTATTTTCTCTTGCAGAAAGCCTGGGTACCCAATTATTAACTTCACAACTCTTCATCCTAGGAAACTGCTGCTCCTTTCTGTGTGCAGTGGTATGAGCCAGGGATAATTCCCTTGAAAAGTTGTGCTGTGTAAGCAAGGTAAAGTCAGGCCCTTTGACTGCAGCTTTATATAAGGAAGCAGCAGTGGGATGCTGCTCTGTCCTGTTCAGTGTGACCTCTGTATAGGAGCAGCCTTGTTCATAAAGACCAAAAGATCAAGGTGGCTGAATACATCTGTGGTTTGGGAGGCACAGGGGAATGAATCCAGTGTTTGTGGTGAATCCAGAATATTGTTTTCTTACTTTTACTGATTTTAATTACATGTGAGTGATTGCCATATGGATCATTGCCTTTCCTGTGACTCAGGATACTCCTGTTGGTATGTGTTGTTGACAATACTGCCAGCTGATAGTGAGCAGTGCTAGTCACAGTACCCTGTGACTTGAGAAGCTTAAGTATGTATATGAATGGAAAAAAGAAATAGAACCTTTCTGGTACTTTATGCATTTTACTGACACCTTTGAAAATAATACCTGTGATTTCCCCTGTGCTTTACATTTCAGCCATTTTTAAGTGCTCTTTCCAGTCTGGGCATAGAAGCATCAGGTGGATGCTGTATTTGCTGCTTTAGCAAGCACAAGGCTTTTCTTGTATGCATTTAAGTCCTTGCTACACTAAGTTTTGCGTTTATGTTGCACTTTTTTTCTTCAAAACAATGTGTGATTTTTAAATTGAGTGCATTTACCTGCTTTTTCTTTCACCTTTTGATCAAAGATCAGCAGCAACATGTGTACATATAGTTCTTCAAATAATTTTTAGTGTCTCCTGAGAACAATTTTACCATTCAGTAATTAGCAGATAGAAGTGATTTGGTTTAGAAATGAAATCTCTGCCTTCCAAGAAGTGTGGTCTTCACCAGTTATACCCATCTGCAGTGTCATAGCCTCCCAAATATGATACAAGCAGCCTGTAAATTAACTCTTTTTTTGGTTCATTTTTCCACCCTCTGTTATTACAGCTGCCAAAGGGAGAATGAAGCCTTTTAGTCCCCTAATGCTTCATCTCCTTGCTTTAGTGTCGGTTGTTTCGTGGTTCATAGATTTAACTGTGTTAAATGTATCATTACTGATGGCAGGCTTATATCGCGGTTGTGTCTCAATTACAAAGTGCTTTCCTCTGTGCAACTGTTGTCCATCCATCCAGGCTCCCCTGGAGTTGGCTGGGCACTGCTGGACATGACGTAGGCAAATGTGGAGGACAGGTATTGCAAATTCAGGCACTGGCCCAGAGAGGGAGCATTAAAACGAGTGGGCAAAGTTACATCAAGAACAGAGATGTGTATGCCTGGCTGTGTATGCCTGTTGCCTTTCCTTTACTGCAGTGCAGTAAAAAGTCCAACTGTAAGTCTTACTGTATGTCCCTGTGGCTGTACCAGAGGCTCAGTATGTTGGTGAGGTTACACCTTGGAGGTTCCTTGTAGTAGGCAAAGCCTGATCCGTGAGCTGTTGCAGTTGTACTGCTGTAATTCCTGGAGAATAACTTTGACCATCCTGTAGTTACACCAGAATAAAATGAGGCTTTCACTGTGTAGGACCATGTTTCTCCTTGACAGCATTGCATCTGTGGTTGTGGGATCCCTTCACATCTGTCCCTGAACCTTCCCACTTCCCACCAGAAGCTTAGGGTTTGTTCTTGGTGTCCTCGTGTCCCGTGGTGAGGAATTTGGAACACTGATTGCCTTTCTGCAGAATAAGGTATATAAAACCAAGCCTCCAAAGCGGTGATACATAATGCGATTTCTACTGTTTCATTGCCGCAGCATGTGAAGTAGCTTCATCATAAATAAGTAATACTGTAGTACATTAATCGGACAAAGAAGAAAAATACATCCTGTGGTGCGCTGTCTCTGGGTGGAGCTAATCCTAGTGGATGCTCAGCATTTCCTCCAGAAATGTTTAGCTTTGCCAAGGCAGTTGCTTATTTTCAGCAGTTAGTGCCTCTTACAGGTAGAAGTGGCTGCTCTGGCTGGAGTTGGAAGCAGTGCAGGGCTGTTGAGAGCCTCAGCCTCTGGACACCCTCTCTGAAGCCCGGGCTGTGGCACCTGGCAGGGCTCAGGCAGAATGACAGCAAGTGAGCATGCCTATTTCCATGCTGGGGTTAGACCATATCTCTGGGATGCACAAGACTGATTTGGAGCTGGTGCTGGAGCTCCAGTTCCTGGAGAGTGCAGTAAGCCATTAGGCTTTTGCTGTGTTTGATCGGCAAAAGAAGAAAAGTCCTCTAAGCTGAATGGATGTTGGGGGGAGCCAGCGAAGAATTTGAAATGGAACAGTTTTGTGGCTCTCACCCCAGGTCCTGGATTCGATGCAGACCTCTGTCATCTGCTGTAGGCTTGCTCTGGGTCACCTCCACTACCTGCAGTGACCCGTGGGCCCCCAGAAACCAGTGGGGCACCCACAGCCACTTTTAGGGAATGCACTGGCTTTTTGGTGTAACCACAGCACGTTTGTGGATCAGACCTCTGGGTCACTTCCTGCTGGACTCGACGACNGCAGCACGTTTGTGGGATCGGACCTCTGGGTCACAGAGGTCTGATTCTCACTTCCTGCTGGACTCGACGACACTGCTGGGATTCAGGCCAGGCAGCTCCTGGTGCCCGTAGGGCTAGCAGTTGCTGCGAGATGCCTTCTGTCACTTCGATCTCAGGAGACGGATCTTAGGTTGGTGGCACTAATGTGCTTAGTGAGAACATAAAGCCTTGAATATCTGGCTTAAGCAGACTAACCCATTAGATTGGTTGAGCTGTATTGTCAAACACAACTGTAGTGATTTATAAGTGTGTGTGTGTGTGTGTGTGTGTGTGTGTATAAACTTGCAAATATATTTGACTTGTTTCTTGCTTTGTCTTTCAAGAAGCAAACATCGTATGTGATGAATGCTTGAAGTACAGGAAGAACATGGTATGAGAATACAGATGAATCTGACTTTGGTCAGTATTCAGACTTGCCATCTGTTAAACATAAAATATTTTTATAATGTAAATATGTTTAAATACATCAAGCCAATTTTAAGAGCAGTGTCTCTCCTATGCTAACACTGATGAGGCTTGAATGCCACTGGTGGCTTAAAAGCCAGCTTCTCTGAGAAGTTGCACAGCAGGTGAGGTTTCTACAGCTGACTGTGGAATGAATTTGTTATAATCCTTTTGTATATCAAGAAATTCTAGACTGCACAGGTTCAGATAGGAAAAATAACTGCCAGTTCACATCCATGTGAATGCTTCCCCCTGGCCTTGAGTTCAGACAGTTTTGGGATAATCAGGCAAGCTGCTGTTGATGAGTCACTTTCTTCATCTCCTTGCCTGATTTATGTATTGAGGCCAAAGCTGCTGTTACATTTAGACTTCGGATTTACCCCCACAGCATTCCTCTTTAATGCATTATTGTTTTATTTATACTCGAAGATTTGTACAGATGTGCTGGCACAAATGCGAATTGTAATGTGTCCCAAAATGCTCTGTTCAGGCCAATATTTAAAATAATTATGTCATCTTACAAATACTTACTCTAGTGTAAAATACATAGTTATGCTGTACTGAAGTAGCTTATGTAGACTACCCAGTTTCCAGCATTTCCTAATCTTTTGTAATATTGATAATATTCCACTAATGTAATCTGAGCAGGGGAGCGATGAGTGGAATTACATGCTGAGAAGCATGTTTTGGTAGAAAACACAAATTACTGAACCCTTGAATAGAATTCTTTTAACAAAGTGCTTGTCAAGCCAGTTTTAAGTGTTCTTAACTCTCCCTGCATTGGAGCCTACTTTTTTCCTTGTTTTGTGTACTCAGAACCATAAAATTTTGGAAGTAAATTCTGTGATTGTCTGTTTAACTGCCTTCATTGCCCATGTAAATTTGAGATCTGGGCTGTGTAACAGTTCTGCTCATTCAAAGTGACAAGCAGATGTCTTAAGATTTGTGCTTGACAGTTTAGCCTAAGCAGGATTACCTAAATCCTGTGCAGTTCTCCGTTGCTGTCCTGGTCATTAAACACCTGATCTGATTTCTGCCTTTTCCAGACCCAAAGACCTTCTCTCCCAGGGCAAGCAAATGAGCTCTAGGGAAATGTATTTTTGCTTTAAAGTATGGGCCAATTAGCTTGAGGGAGACCTTGTTCATTTTATTTTAGGAAATCAAAACCCTTTTGGATGTGGCTGATCACTCTTGGTGCAGTGCCAGCTTGCTGGTGTGATTGGAGTGAGTAATAATGATGGCAAGTCCATAGAGCCAGATTTGATCTTGTGCAATTGAGGTGACTTAAAAATTGCTGCAGTGGAATGTCCTATGTTCTTTTTCTGTTTTGGCTTCTTTTTCTTGTTGCCCTTCTCCAGGCCAGGCCTGTCGTCCTAAAGCACCTAAATTGTATTGCAGAGTTGCCAGATGAAGCAGGTCAGGTCCATCCTGGGGAAGGAGGATCTTTGCAGCAAGACAGAGCAGTGCTTTCAAGAGAGCAAGTTTTTCTTAGCTTATGCAAGTAATGAATAATAACTTACAGATTGGGAGAAGAACTCATTGAGAGCAGCCCTGTGGAGAAGGACTTGGGGGCTCTGGTGGATGAAAAAATTGGATGTGAGACAACATCCTGGGCTGCATCCAGAGAAGTCAAGGGAGATTCTCCCCTTCTACTCCGTGTTTGTGAGACTCCACCTGTTTCCAGCTCTGGGGTCCCCAGCATAAGAAAGATCTGGACCTGTTATAGCAGGTCCAGAGGAAGACACAAAGATGATCAGAGGACTGGAGCACCTCTCCTGTGAGGACAGGCCGAGAGAGCTGAGGTTGTTCAGCACTGAGAACAGAATGCTCCAGGGAGACCTAGTTGTGGCCTTCCAGTACTTAAATGGGACTTATAAAGAAGAGGGAGAGTGGCTTTTTACATGAGTGGATAGTGATAGGACAAAGGAGAACAGTTTTAAACCAAAAGAGGAGAGATTTAAATTAGATGTTAGGAAGAAGTTCTTTACTTGAAGGGTGGTGAGGCACAGTTTGCCCAGAAAAGTTGTGGATGCCCTAATCCCTGGAATTGCTCAAGGCCAGGTGGGATGGGACCCTCAGCAACCTGATCTAGTGGGTATTATCCCTGCCCATGGAGTGAGCATCCCTGCAGTGGACATCTAGTTGGAAGCAGATGATTTTTAAGGTCCCTTCCAACCCAAGTGGACAACCCAAGTATTGTAATTATTTCCTAGTGTTCTCATCAAGAGTTCTTCCTATTCAGAGCTGTACCTGCAGAAGGGACCTTGTCCTTTGCCAGGCCTGTCAAACATGACTACTGCAACGTTCTGCTCTGTAAAGTGCCCTTATGGCTTCAGCCTGGCCTTCTTTCCATCTGTCTTAAATCCTGTTTTACCATTGTTCCTGGCACAGGGCAGTCTCGCACCGCATCTCCCAGACAAAGTCAATGCTTTACGAGTTTCAGTAGCTCTTTACTGCTGTGCTTGTTGGCTTCACATTCCTCCTGTATAGCTGGTGCCTCTGCTAAATCTGGCTCTGATTCAAACTTTGCATTGCTGAAACCTGCTCAATGACTTGAGTCCATCCATCAAGCTTGAAAAAACGAGGAATGTGCAGAACACTCCACTGGAAAGATGATATTGAAGCATGTGAAATGTCAGCAGGATGCTTTACGATTATACAGTGCAAGAGGTTGTGGAGAAACCTGTTGAGGGTAAAAGCCATTAGTAGCAGAGCAGGTGCATTTTTGTTCTTCCCTGTTTATACATTAGCAGCAAAACCTGTTCACACCTCACTGTTACTGACTACAGTGAAACCAGTTAGAGCAGAAGGCATTGAACTGCAGTGGACAGCGTGAGTTTGATAAAATGTACATTAAGAAAAGAAGTCACAGGAGTTCTCCAGGAGGTACTGGGTTTTCCTGTTTTCCTTTCCTTTCTTGAATTAGGTGAATCATATCAGCACGAAGGGATTTATGTGGAGTTGGAAATACGTACAGTGATAAAACTGAAGTTATATTCCAAACTAAAACAATGAAGCCTTGGAATGGCTTGGAATGGAATATGTGTATCAATTCCTAGTGTTTCTGAGACCCTGCAGGCTTCATATGTTTATCTTGTCTACTTTGAGATGTCTTTAGATGTTTTTCCAACATCCCTTGAACTTGGTGACAAAAGTTATATATATGGTCTTTTTAGTTTATTTGTCGTTTCTGAAGATGCTGGATATTAAAAAAGTTAATGTTTCTTTTTCCGTAAGTTTCTGGAGCACCAAATCAAGATATGTTTGCTTATAATATTAGTAAAGAACAAAAACACATGTAGGAAACAAAAATTTACGCTGATGAGACAAATTTTTATAAAAAGACCTTTAAAAAGAATATTATTTGCCATTCAATAAAGCATGGAAGGCAACAGAGTCCTTTAGAAATGTCTCTCTCATAAAATCAACATTTTGAAGAGAGGAAACTGTACAGGAGAAAACCAACCCAATAACCACTACCTCTTAATTTTTTAAATTTTATTTTTAAAAGATCGTGTTATTCTTAGTTTCCGAGGAGAAGAGAGATCTTCTGAAAAATTACTGCTTCAGTATTTATGTTGGAGCAAAGTTACTGCTTGCCTAAGTGTCAGCAGTATAGAAGGGAGAAAAGTTGGTGGGAAAGATTGATTGTTTGGGGAGTTCTTTTGTTGTTGTTTTGCCCAGGTCTGTTCAGTGAGTTGTCTTTAGCAAATAAATCCATTTGGCACTGTGTTTTGTTACACGAGTTTAGCAGAATTCTGCAGCTTTTACGTTATATTTCAACGTGAATCCTGTTTTCTCCTGAAGTGAGTCATGATTTAATGAGAGAATAAGCACTGGGTAGTCTGCCTAAGTACTGCAAAGTGGTTTTACTCTGCTGGCACTCCGAGCTGCCTCAGAGTCTGCTGTTCGTGGAAGGCACCTCTCCATCAGGGCAGTGAGCGCTCACCTGCCCGACCTCTGTGCGAGCCTCCGCAGGGTGATGTTGGGCTCTCTGGGGATCACACTGCTGTAACTTGTTTCTGCATCCTTCTAGGACTTTAGCTTATTGCCAATGGGTGGAAAATCTTCATGAGACGCAAAAGATGGTTTCGCTTTTTGGCCCCTTCAGTGACTTGCTGAAGTGGATCTTTTGCCATCTGACCAAAGGAATTGTGAAGCGGGAAATGTATGGCCATGGCATTGGGCGCTTCTCGGAGGAGGAGATGTACACGCTGATGGAGAAGGACATGCGGACTCTGGCAGGCCTCCTGGGTAAGGTACAGCAAGTTGTGGTGCTTTGTTCACAGCCCCTCTCTCCACAGGGTGGAATTGACCTCCAGTGCTTCCTGACAGCTTGATCACACACAAATAATCTCATTTTGGCAGAAGCTAGATACTGTCATTCAGTGCATTCCTTGCTCTGGCAGAGACGGTGTTTCTTTTCCCGCTGTTTGCTGCCAGGTCTAGAGGCATAAGAGGCTTCCTTCTCTGAGCACTGAGTATGTGTATGTAGAGGAGCAAAACGTGGCCTGCTATTTTGGAAGAGCATTTAGCAATATGAAATTAGGAAAATGTAGTGTTTATTTCTGCAAATGAAACCTCTTATTTATAACTGTTTTGGGGGATGGGGTGGGGTGTGTGTGTGTCTCATTTTTTTATTTCCTGGTTGTATTTCCTTTCCTGTTTTTTATTTGTGCCTGTGTGACAGATTGTTATGAGGCTGCCTTTTGAAAACCCTTTGCAGATGTTATTTTGATGAGCTGAACTTTGTTGTGTTTGGTTGCTGTCAGCAACTTTATTCAAAGCTTCTAGTAGGAGATGGTTCGGTGTTGTCAAAATAGGTTGGTTTAAGCTTCTTGGTTATCTTGGGTGGATCCCATACAGTTAGTCTTAAGGTTGACTTCACTTACCTAGAATTACATGAACCTCATTTCTGTTGCATGGCTCAGGCTGAATTCTGCACCAGAGCTGTTTTGCACTGTGCTTCTTCCCTTCTGCTCCACTGAGAGCTAAGCATATTGTGCATCTGTGTAAAACTTGGATTTTGAGGAATTGGTGTGAGGCAGATTGTCACTTCCCATGAGCTTATGTCACCCTTGTGCAAGAAACCAAGAGATGGTACCTGTGTGGGTACTTTGTTCACTGTAACAATTGCTTTAAAGAGGTGGCTGAGTGAGGACAGGAGGATGCCTCCCTGCCCTGTGCTCCAGAGGGGGAACACACTGCACATGCTCTGAAGAGACAAATGTGGAGTGGATGAAGGGAACAAGCTGGGGAGAGCCCAGCAGAAGGCAGAAGCTGAGTGCTTGCTGAGAAAGGGAAGGAAAAAACATGCTTCTGGATTTCAAAGCTCTTTTGGAAAGGAAGGTATTTGCAGTGGACCCAGATGGGGCTGGGTACAGTTTCTGTAATTTTGTATTCTGAAACAAACCTGTTGAGTTGCTGGATTGGGAACAAGGTGGAAAAAAAAGACATGAGGTGCATGGACACAATGGGCAAGGGGAAGATTTGTTGACTGACAGCACTTTTGTCTACTGACAGCACTTTCTTATGATGCATTTTGTTTGTTAACAGAAACAATTACATATTCTAGTGCCTCTTTAGAGACAATCTGTTGTTTGGAGCTTAAGAGGTCCTTTTTCTTTTAGAGGGAGAGGAGGAGGTCCAGTCTTCATTTTAGAAGAGGAGGTCCAGTCATACCTGCTGCAGAGCTGTGGCCAGCTCAAGGTGCTCTCCTCGGTGGGACTACTGATGCTGTAGTTTTGAGATTGGCACTGCATGGCTCCATGCTCATCACAAGGAGGAGAGGAGTGGGGTTGGGACAGGAGCTGGAGCAAGTTCAGTCTATGGCTTAGTAGCTCAGCAAAGCTCAGCAAAGCCCCCTGGTTCTGGCTAGACAACTCTGTCAGGCTGAAAGGAGTGGCAGTGGATATGTCTGTGCTAAAGTCATCCGTGTCTGCCAAGAGTAGACAGAATCTTCAAGAGAAAACTAAGAAGTGTGCCCGAGTACCTGTAAAAGTATCTTGACTTGCCTGTTTCTGTGGAGTCTATACTGATACTCAGATTTGTAAAATTTTAACTTCAAAGGGATCATTTAATTATCTAGACAGATCTCTGTGAATTAGACTGCTTGACTGCTGTCTTGAGGCCTGTGCCTTTTTGCTGGCTTCAGGAAGGCTTTCTAAAAGCCATCCAGTTTTAATTATGAGATTTCAGCGAGTGGAGGTGCCACCACTTTTATTAGTAATTGCTTGCAGATGTTAGTAACTGTCTAGACCTGTTCAGAATTGGACTTGTTTCAAATGAGAGTTTGTTAGATTCCAGCCTGTAGGCAGATGCTCTTCGTAGTTCTTCCTCCCTTCCTGGGTGGCTTGGGTCATCTCCCTGTGAAGGTAAATGCTACAGTCAATCTCTGGCTTTTGTGGAAAATGCACTGGAAATCGTCAAGCACTTCTTCATTATATCAAGTTTTTAATTGTATTGTACCTATGTTACCAGCAGAGTTTTTCTTCTTAATTCCAGATTGTTGTTGAGAATGTGCCTGTGTACTTCAAAAAGCCTTGATGGGCATTGGCTGTATTCCTGTTATTTTATTATATTACCAGCTGAAATTTGTACATTTTTTTCATCTTCCCCTCTGAAATGGATGTCAGATTAGTCAGTGTGCAGTTACACGAATCATTATATTTTCCTTTTTGATTATTGGTGAGTTTGTCTACTTTTCTGTAAGTGCCTTGATTTTTATTAACATCAGTATGCTCATGTTTCCTCCAGCCATCTGTTTATGGTTGGGTTTAGTAACTGTGGCCTCCAGGTGGTATCCTGGAATGGGGACAGGAGGTGGGATGAAGACTTCCTGCCTGACTAGAGGCTCCCCTGTTTCAAAGGGGAAGGAGAAGGCAGTCAGTCAGTGTACTGCCTGCACAGTCTTTGTGAGATTCCCCTCCATATATATGTACCCAAGTGTTTTCCCAGAAGAGGAAGTAGTTGGGATTTTGGCTGTTATCTTAAGAGCTTAAAAATGATGCCTGTGGTGCAGAATAGCTGCACATACCAAACTGTAGCTGTCGGCCATCAGGCATATCAGATTAATGCTCCCTTTTTTTAACAGGGACCATTCGCATGGGAACAAGAATAACTTTTAATTCTGAGAGCCACTTCCAGAGAATGATAACTTTGCAGCTGCCTGTTCTTAGACATTCATTTTGACATTCCTAATCATATCTTTGGTGCTTTTTTTTCTTTATTTTTATTTCTGAGAATGATTTTTCTATTTGCTTTATACCCATTTCCCTTACAGACTCCTCCAGATCTTATAAACATAGGAATTGGAACTAATCCCACTGTGATGGATCAGCCTGTCTCATTGGTATCATCTTTCTCTCTGTCCTGCAGTCTTTAAACCACAAATGTAATTTCCTTGTATTGTAGCAGTTTTCTACTGCCTGGTAATAGTGTAAGAAAGTGTGGGGAATGAGCATACGAATTAGCAATATATAAAAATACACATTTAGGTAATTGTTTTGAAGACGCGAGTGAGCATGAATCTGTTGGTGCCCTCTCAGCCGTCTGCCTCTCAGGCTTTTTTGGTAGATGGGGATTTTGAGCAGGGAGTTGCAGGCCAGCAGCTTCCTGAAGTGGATTTTGAAAAGGATTTGATGCTTTGTGGAAGGCAGGGGTGCTCAGAGCTGAAAATTTAGAGGTCGGACTAACCTGAATGTGAGCCTCTAAAGTTAGCTAAGTGCCCTGTAGCAGCCTGCAGGTGCTGTCGGTGCCTCTGTGGAAGGGTGCAGGTCTTCTGCCTGTGTCCCCCTGACCTGTTTCTTGCCGGGGTTTCTTGATCCATTGTTGAAGTAGCTGCTTTTGAATCTTCTGGTGCATGCATTTGTAAACAGTGGAGCTGTGTACTCTCAAATTCCTGGGCAGTACAAAGTTGAATAAAGTCCAGTGTGACCAGATGATTTCATTTCTGTCAGATTAGCCAGGAGAGGCAGAGAGGTGTTTTGAGATGATCAGTGCTATGGCAGCCTGGGTGTGACAGGCACTGTGTAATCTTGCCCAAAAACAGAAACAGAGATACCTGGTCTACCAGAAAGTCTTCTGGACTAAAGTTACATTGGAAGTTCTGAGAACAGGTTGGAAATGGTGGGAGAAAATGTGCATAGATGCCATATTTTGTGGTGCAGCATGACTTAAAACCAGATTTGGAGTTTTATGATCCCATAGTTTTATTTTCTCCTCTTGCCCCTTGTTTCCATGCACCTGAGGGTGTGGGGTGTTGTGCCTGGGGAAGCAGAGGGTGGGATGGTTTAGCCCTCACTCAGTGCCTGCTTTAGTTGTAGCAAGATGGAAATGACAGTATTTCTTCCCAGCACAACATCACTATGGATTGAATCTCAAGACCCAGTTGTATGGTGCTAAATTCCTGGTGCTGGCATATAACTGTGGTTTAGGGACCAATTTTTGAGCTGTGTTTGAGATTGATGAGTGCTTAGGTGTCAGATAAATACTGAAAAGATACAACATTTACCCTGTAGAGAGTTTTCAAACAGTAGATTGATGGAACTGTGAAAGAGCTGGGGAGGGTTAACTCCATGTTGAAATGACATCTGACAGGCCAGAGAAGGTTATTGCTACTGGCTGTTCCTGAGCACTGTTTTGCTGCGCTCTCATGCAGGGGATTGGCAGCATTCCTTGTACTGTACACTGGATTTTACACTGGACAGTGCCTCTGGACTTGCTCAATAAACCTAACATTGAATAACCTGCTGAATTACAGGCAGCTTGTAAGGATATCCTGGGGAGAGGAGATAACTGGATTTTGAGAATTCAGTTAGGTGCCGCATTTCGCAGAGTTTATAGCGCTTTGGGCTGAGGCAGGAACAGGGCAGCCAGCCAACCTGACCCCTGCAATACTGCATCTTTCACTGTGTGCTTTGCTCCCGGTCTCCTGCCTGTGATGGGAAGACAGGTCTACAGTGGATATTTTGTTGCTAACAGTGGGTTTGAAACATGTATTTTCTTCCCTGACTTAGTTAATTGTCCCATCTGTTTGTGCTCTGGTGGCCATTTAAGACCTGTTCACTCCCACCTTTGTCCTCTTCCTGGAGATGCAGGTAATTTCTGAGCAGTTGCTGCAGGTCTGACTGGTGCATCCATTTCATCCTGAACATAGGGAGATAGGAAAGCTTTGGGTGTGACTTTTCTTTTTCCAGCTGATCAGATGAGTAAATTGAACCTGGATCGGCATGGATGAGAGGTAAAGGGTGACCAGCTTCTTTCAACGAGTTCATGATTGGGTTTGCACCAAGGAAAAATGGTGCTTTCGGGCATCCTGTAGCTGCAGAGTAGATTTTAGATGAAGGAGAACGAGTATAGAGTATGTGAGCACTGCCAGCTGTGAGGAGCAGAGGGGGTTCCTTGGCCAGTGGTGGCTCTGTAATTGGCCTGGTTATAGAAGTTATGAGCACAGGAGAAGCTGCAGTAATGGATTTCACCTGCTGAATGCTAGAAGCAGCTTTGGAACCATATTCAATGTTGAATCCCTGTCTTTGAACAAGTGAACCTTTTAATTTAAATGATTTCACTAAAATAAATATGCTAAAGGTGGAACTGTGATTTTTTTTTTTTTTTTAATTTGAGGAAAAGTGACATCCAGTCAAGAAATACTTGCTGTTGTATTTACAGGTGACAAGAAGTACATTATGGGATCAACTGTTTCCACTGTTGATGCCACTGTCTTTGGACATCTGGCACAGGCAATGTGGACATTACCAGGGACTCGACCAGAGAGACTAATCAAAGGTAAGAAAGCTCTCTGATTAAAAGCTCTTGGTGGCATTTTCTATGTTTAAACTTGGACTATCTTGGAAAGACATTTTGAAGACTGCAGTGCTTCAGCAGACTGTTCTTGCCTTTGATGTAGCATTTGTATCTTTTAATGTTGTTTTCTCTTTAATGTTCTACACAGTAATTGTTTTTATTTCTGTACTTGATCTTTTCCCTGTTTAACACGGCAAAGCCTTAAAGCCTCTAAGGAGTGAATGCTGGGTGAAGTATGAGAAAACAGAAGAACAGCCATTAGCCAAATTCTGCTGAACTGAGTACTTTGCTTGATAGTAGCACTGCTGGTGCGATTGTCTCACTGAAATTACAGCCTTTGCTGTTCTTGATGATGCTGGACAGGGAAGAAACCCTGCTTAGCTTTGGAATCACTTTGCTTTTGCATGAATTGGAAACCAACATACCCCTCCTCTCCACAGAGGGTTGGTTTTTTCTTTGGGCGATATAGATGTTAAAGTATCTTTGCATCCCTTTTCGTAGTAAAACCACACAACATGAAAAATGGGAAGAGCTAAGGAGGAAAAGGATGTAAAATGGTGTAAAAGGAATGAATCTGACCTGTAAACCTACTCTGTGCAAGAGAGTTCTGCTAAACCTGCGGTTAAGAGGCACAGACTCTTCCTCAGATAATGAGCACTTGAGGATATAAATACTGGCTATGCAGTTCTTCCCCTTGATGTCTGGGGCATCACGGGTAAAATTGTGAAGGGCTCATGGCTTTCTAGAAGGATTACTATGCTTGTTGAATTAGTTTGTCTCTAATGAAAATAAATAGAAGATAATAGATTGAAATACCCAAGCAGTGTAGTTGATTCTCTGTACCTAGCAACCTACTTATGCTGTCATGAGTACAGGTTTTACATGCACTTCCCCTTTAATACGCTGTTATTTCTTTCTTCTTTGAGTTTTTTTAAGATGTACTCTGTAAGCATACATGTATTTATAAACATAAGGCATAAGATACTAAGGCTGGGAGCAGTAGGAGTGAGCCAGTGGCCATATTAAATGTGAATTTATGTTGCAGACAACGCTGCCATCTGGTGGTGGAAACCCCAAATTCACCGTATTTAATAAGCATACTGTGCCATTTATAAGATCAAATTCTGTCTTTAGGAATCAGGTGTCTGCAGTTAAGCAAAAAGTTCTACTACAAAAACCTTACAGTATTAGTGTCTTGTCCTAATTTCTTTTTGTAGAAGTTGAATTTGGGATACTTACTTTGCTATTTGTGGGAATATGCATTTGTGTTTATCCCTGTGTAACCCTTCTTGTTGTAAGTGGGTTAATAATACGTGTTTTAAGTTACATTAAAGTTAAAAACAGAGCTGCTAAGAGGATTGATGGCATCTTGGAATTTTGAAACTTCTTTGGAAAGACCGTGCACAGTTTGCACAGTTTGTTTCCAAACACAGCTAATGTGTTTTTGCATCATCAGGTGAGTTAGAGCCTTATTGGCTGGACATATTTACTGAAGTCTGTTGTGTTGTATTGCAGGTGAACTGATTAACCTTGCTATGTATTGTGAAAGAATAAGGAGGAAATTTTGGCCTGAATGGCACCATGATGATGACAACACTCTGTACGAATCTGAGGAAAGCAGCGAAGCAAGCAAGACTTATTCCCCTTTGCAGGACTTCAGTTTTTATTCAAGGACAGAAACATTTGATGAGGAAGGGAACAGTATTTCCCAAACCCCTGACACAGATTACACTGGACACTCCCTCTTTGATTCGGATGTGGACATGGATGAGTACAGAGATCATGAACAATGCAAGTGATATATACAAGTGTCTCCCATTGTGCAGATAAGCTGTTTCTTCGGATCAGTCTGATTTGTTTTCTTCTTCAGGTCAGGAAGAGGTTTATACCACTTTGGAAGAGACCATTGTGCTTGATTCAGCTGTCACATAGTGCTTGGACTATTTCAACCATATTTCGTTTTGTGTAATTGTTCAGGTGGATCAAGGTAAACACATTTAAAACACATGTGGGCAAACTGGAGGTCTAGAGGGCAGCAGGACCTTTCAGTCTATTTTTGTTCATGTTCAAAACCAGATTCCCCATCCAAGTGGGGCGGACTTCTGGGAAGTGGAGCAATTGTCTCAACTGGTTTGTGCTGATATGTTATCTTTATAGCAGCAGGTTGAGGACAAAAATGGAAGAGGTATGACTGGCACAGCTTTCTTCCACGGAAGAGAATGATTGATGCTGTAATGAGAAGGCCCCGGCGGTGTTGGTTGAGTGCCATGTCGGTATAGCCAGTGGTGTGCTGAGGTACATCAGATTCCTGCAGCACCCTGGCCTGTAGCAGCAATAGTGTGGCCAGCAGGACCAGGACAGTGACTGTCCCCCTGTCTCAGCACTGGTGAGGCTGTACCCCGAATCCTGTGTTCTGCTGGGGGCCGTTCGCTACAAGAAAGTCATTGAAGTGCTGGAGTGTGTCCGGAGAAGGGTAATGAAGCTGGTGAAAGGAACTGGAACACAAGTCTTGTGAGGAACAGCTGAGGGAGCTGGGGGTGTTTAGCCTGGAAAAAAGGAGGCTCAGGGGAGACCTTATTGCTCTCTACAGCTGCCTGAAAGGAGGTTGTAGCAAGGTGGGGGTTGGTCTCTTCTCCCAAGTAACAAGCTCTAGGCTAAGAGAAATGGCCTCGAGGTGTGCCAGGGGAGGTTTGGATTGGATATTGGGAAAAACTTCACTGAAAGAGTTGTCAAGCACTGGAACAGGCTGCCCAGTCACCATCCCTGGAGGTATTTAGAAGCCACGTAGATGTGGCACTTTGGGGACATTGTTTGGTGGTGGACTTGGTAGTGCTGGGTTAACACTTGGACTTGGTTGATATCAAAGGTCTTTTCCAACCTAAAAGATTCTGTGATTTGGCACAGTTTCGGGGGAATTTTATTTGATAGCTACACATACTTTGGGTGCATATATTACAGTGTTTGCAGGAAAGAACTACTCCCAGTTCTTTTGGAGACAGGAAGGAAGGATGGAGGAAAACATACTCCTACAGAAAGGAGCTGGTTAGTGTTTCTTGTTCTTTGCAGAAGGTTGAAATCACTACTCTAGCATATTTTTATTCAGGAGGGAGATGTCAGTGTTAACTCATCTGAAATGTGTGTTGGTCAAATTTCTTCCGTGTTTTTGAATTATTATGTTTCTACTCCCTGCCCGTGGCTGCTGTCTGCTATTTCTGTGCAAGGCCAAAGAGCTGGGATTTGTTGCTAAAAGCATGGTGTGTCTCAGCAATGGGTGCTTTGTGCTCTTCACCAACAGACATAGCAAACCCATGAAGGTTGCAAAGCAGTTTGAGGTATTAGTAGGCATGGGATGCTGTGTATTTGCAAGATGTTGGCCCAGGCAATTGAATGCTTTATAGCTGCCTAGGAAGGTGCTTCAGTGGGTGCTGGGCACTGCGCTGGCTTACAGTGCACAGTCCCTTCTTAAGCCAGTGCAGGGAAGGAGGTGAGATGAGACAGTTTCTTCAGCGCCGCCGTGTGTGTGGGGAAATTCAGATACTGAAAGCATGACCAGAATTGGATTTAAGTTGCCTTTGCTAGCACATCTGTAGATCTGGATCTCAAAACAATTTCACGGGTTCTGACATTTTTCATGTTCACGTCTCCCCAAATGCAGGTTAGAGATGAAAATAAATCCATTGGAATTACTCACAGCTTTGAAGTTAAGCATTCACTTCAGTGTTGCTTGGTCATGATTAGTTGATTTTAGTAGCGAGAGAGCGTATCGAACATACTGAGCTGTTGTGTTTTTAAATATGCATATAAAATTGGGTATTTGCAGACTTTGTTGGTAGCTCACTTTAATTATGACTTTCTCAGTGAGTCACAGTTAGATGAATCAGGATCCCTCAGCAAAATTTTTATAATGTGGTGGTTGTGCAAAATGTTCTAGGAGCCCACAGGGCAGACAACTGCTTTGGGATGTTAATTGTTGGTAGTTGTAGTGAGTCTGGAGCTTGAAGTAACTCCAGCACTCAAAGAATAGCTTGCTAGCTTGGATCCTGCAGAGGAAAGCACTTCCTCTGGGGAAATGCGGAGTTAGCCATGGCTTTGAAAGCGGGGACGTCTTCGTCTGCAGTGAGGCCGCAGGTCTGTTCGTGCATGGGAGCCACTGCAGTGAGAGCTGACAAGTTTGGTGTGAATTTACACCTGTTTCCACAGTCCCTGGGCATGTCCTTGGAGCCATGTTCCGGTCAGTGCTGTGGGCAAGTATCATTTGCAAAGCAAACCAAAGCCAAGAAGGAGGAAGATGTCATCCAGTTATATGGGACCCTTCTCAGGAAACTAAGCACAAGAATAGGGCACAAGAAGATAAGTCTTGGGCTTGAAAGTGCAGAGGTGATGGCCTGAAACACCTATGTAACTCCATGGCCAAGTCAGAAGAGATTTTATGTGCAAAAATGTAGGTATTGATGTTCTGAATGACAGGAATTTGCATCAAAAAGCTCCTATTTAAAAGCATAGCACGTTGGAAATTCTGGTGGAGATGTTCTCACTCATTTAGTGATGCATATTTGAAGGCTGTGCTTTCTCCATTTGTTCAGCATTGTGAGGTGTGCTTGCAGCAGATGGGTCCCAGTCATTAAAAGACCAGCCTGAGCTCAGCAGACTGAATCACCTTTGTAACTTGGGTGGGCTGACAGATTTGTCTGTGGCAGTGGCCCTTGAAACGTGGCTTAACCAGAAGTCAGCGGTGTCACTGTGCCCTGCCGTGTGCGTGTGGCCGATCAGGATTTTGTGTGGCCGCAGGCAGTGGCGAGTGCAGAGCCTGGCGACGCCGGCACGGTGCACAGCCAGTGTCACCATGGCATCGCCGTCTGCCAGCACTCGGAGCTGCTGGCATGGCAGGTAGAGCTGATGCCAGGGCATGGGGACCTGTGCCAAGGATGGAGGTGTTTTGCAGGGCCGTGATTATGTTCGCACCTAGTGTTCTTTGCTTTTGTGTCACATAACTGGTGTGCCTCAGCAGAGGCTGAATCTCATCCTAACCAGCCAGGTGATGGACATGCACTTGGAGGGGGTGAAGAAGAGAGAATCGGGAGGGTTGCAGAAGGGGAAGCAGCTTTTGCTGTCAGCTGAGTTTTTCAGGGTTCATCAGTGAGGTGAAATGTATTTTGCAGCTTATCATATGCCCTTCCCTTTCTGAGGGGCTACTCAGCTTACTTCAGAGGAGAGGTTAGTTGGGAGAAGTTAGCCAGCTTTGTCCTCATGACAGCTACTCTCAGTAAAGATTGCAGTTTTGATTTTGGTTATGTTTCAGATTAGAGGTGAAATTAGGAAATGGCATCTCTAAGAATTTATAGGTGTAGTATTTTTTCCAGGCAGGGTAGGAAATCCTTGGGTTTATTTGTCCCTTTCCAGAAAGAAATACTGACTGTTAGACATCTTTAAAAGGATTTAATCCATGCATTTTCTTTTGAAAGCTGTCTTGGTAAATTGTTGTGCGGAAACAAAAAAAAATGTAAAAAAACAAATGAAAAAGTGTTCATTCACTTTGGTTTGCATGGGAAAAAAACCCAAAAGATGTGTTTTCTTAAAAGGGGAACAATTGTTTCTGACTAGCCAAAATTTTGCTAAAAGAGCAACGTTTTCTTAGTCCTGCAGTGTCTTTTTTTTTTCCCATTCCATCATATCTATTTTTAATGTTAATGCTGAGGGGCTGTACAGAGCTAAAAATAATCGGAGAGCATCTTTATTTCCTTTTTGGTTTTTTTTCCTTTTTCTTTTTTTTCTTCCCTCGCTGATTAAAATGGCAAGTGAATCCATTGTAGGGTTGCTGGAGGTCCAGACTGTGCTGCTGGTGGGGTTGAGGGTCAGCAGGTGTCTCTGCAGCCATGAAACCTGGGACAGCTGTGGATTCCCAGCTGCCCAGCAGGTGAGCTGGGATAGCAGCTTCTGTCTGGAGCTTGGAGGCTGATGGAAGCCACGATGTCATAGCTGAGGTGACACAGACCACGTAAGGTTTTTGCCTGGCTGGGGGTGCCTCCGCCACAGCCAGAAACTCACTGTGGGGTGATGTTAGGAAGGGTTCAGGAGCCCTTGACACAAGAGTCAGATGTCAGTGAGGTCTCTGAGAGCATCACATGTGCCATCACCAAACCTGGTCCCAGCCACAGCCCCAGCCCAACTGGGGGTAGATGGTGGTGCAAGGTGGCAGGAAGAAAGCTGTCTTGGGGCTTTTCTGCACTGTCCAGCCCCTCTCAGAATAGGGCAGGGGAGCCCTTGGATGGTGATTGGAGGAGGCAGTGGAGAAGGGGAGGGTGGGATACAGGGAGTTGCCAGGTGGTGGGTCTCCGCAGGAGACTCGGGCTGCACCTGTGGCCTGGGTCATGCCACAGTTCCAGTGGACAGGTGGGACCCCTGCTCTGCTTATGAGCTGGAGCATGAGCCTGTATCCTGGTGAGGAGACATCACTGTTCCTCCTGGTTACTTTACCCTAAATACTGCCAAAGACTGAATACTGTCTTTGTGTTTCCATAGTGCTGCTTTAAAAGAAGGAGTGATTGGTCTGCCCCTCATTTGGCAAATGGGAGGTTAAAGCAAGCCCTGCATTTCCAGCGGAGTTAGATTTGAAGCAGTCTGTTGGGTTTTTTTCATGTGAATTGCAGTGTTTGGCTGTGTGACACTCTGTCATGTCAGAAGGGATTTGTTTACCCCTGTCGGTCTCATTGGCTCTGTCAGCAGAGCTCACTGTTACCGCGTGGGGGAAACAGGCACTGGGATGTATAGGTCCTACAGAAATCCTGCAAATGTGGTGTTTGATTTAAAAACCAAACTGAACCTGATGTTTCAGATCTGGGGGACTGTTTCCATCCAATTATAGCACTGCAAGTAACACATTTTGATCTTTAAAACCTTGGCAATGTCCCTCCAGATCTATATTCTCTTTGAAAAAATACTGCCTGAAATATTTCTGCAGCAACAGTTCAGGCACAAATTTGCTTTTGTCAGTGATGTCTGCTCAAGTAATCATGACAGTTTCATACTGTTTTCCTTGAAAGGCCTGTATCTGTCAGATGCTAAGCCTTACAAAATATTGCCTGCTGGAAAAGTGTGTTATGTGCAGATTTATGCAGGGCAGCTCACCAAGTGAAATTTCTGTGGCAGGGGATGAATTCAAGTGGGTCTTGTCCTTAGATGTTTGAATAAGAATTTGAATCTGTTTTCTGACAAGTAGCTGTTTGGCCTAACCTTCCTTCCCTCCCCAAATACTGCAAAATTATGATTTAGGCATGTGATACTAATAAAGCAAATTATGTTTTCTAAACGCAGCATTAAGTTGGATGGTCCAGTAGCTGGGATACGGAAATGGGTACCCATAGGTATGAGTTATGCCCATGCATCTCAGCAGCTGTGATCTGGAGGAGCACACAGGTTGTGTACTGTTTAATCCCATGGGACCAGAGGACCTGAGGTGACTCTGAACAACTGCAGTGGCTTTCAGCAGTTGATCAGTGCTATGGGATATCCACATAGGCCGTGCCTCAGGTGTTCCTTAGTGCTGAGTAGACTCTGCAGGGGCTCATTTTGATAGCTGTGGCTCCTGTGAGGCATCAGCCTGCTGTCATCCTGAGCCCATGCTGCAGAGACAGGGGTCTCTTTGGGAGTGAGCATTGGCAGTGAGCACAGCTTTGAGCCTGCTGGTGAATGTGGGCTGTTGTATTGAGCTGGTGTCCTGAGGAGGGAAGGTGTTCCCCTTCCCATGTGGATTTAATTGTCAGGCCAGTGACCCCAGTCTTCACAGCTTTGCCTTGGTGGAGAGAAGGGTGGCAGCATGAATCAGCTCTCAGTGGTTTGGGGCAATCCTCTCTTTGATGGCCATCGAGGAGGGCTGGTTCTGCATTCATTCCCTGTGGAGGCACCCCAGTGTGAAATACTTCTCACAGAGGTTCTCTGCTGCTTCTCTGCAGCGCTCTGAGCAATTTGGAAAGTTAAATGGTATTAGTCTGTGTACAGCACAGGAATGCCAGTCACTGAAACCATTGTGTGTCACTACAGTGCTAAACTCTCAGTACTATGTCCTGGTTGCACCACTCCCAGGTTTTTCAAGGCCAAGGAGATTGTGATGGGCTTTTGGTCAGACTTCAGCATAAAAAGGATTGTGGGATTTCATGTAATGATTTACACATTCAGCTCAACAAGCTAAAGCTGAAACATATGCTTCCAAAAGGCATTCAACTTTTGCAGAATAAATAAAATCCTGCCCCCCTTTGAAGTTGTTGACAAAAGTGGCATTTGCTTCAGTGGTGCTGGAATTTCCAACTGAGCTTCCAAGTGACCCCGAATTTACCACTTTTCTCATTCCTGTCTAATGATACTTAAGTAAAAATTTGCTTTACTGGGGACAGTAAGGTAAACAAGATGTGACTGTTGTTCTTTTTTAAGCTCCCTAAACAAAAAGTGCTTTTTTTGGTTGCACTGGCCATGTTGATATTTTCACTGGGCACTATGATTGTGTGTGTTTTTCCCTCACTTCTTAATTTGTTCTTCTGACTTATCTTTCCTCAAATGTACAGGTTTTTATTTTTCAGGATACTTGAAGAATGCAACTCCCAAAGACAGGGGTGTGCAATCCAGCAAGAATAAAGTATATGTAGATGTGTATGGGCGAGAGATATGTCCAGCTAGCTGCTGTGTACAAGGTTTAACTAACAAAATGAAGCAACACGTTTCTAAATGGGGACTCTGATGCTGTAGCTGCATTATGTTGTTTGCCTATGGACTACACAAGACATACGTTATTTTAGCACTGTTATTACTAGTTTATAAAGCCATATTTAAAATTGTACACTTAATTGTAACATAACTTTAAATTGTGCACTGTGTTGATCCATGTACATATATATGAAGATCTGTATATTTTGTCTTTATGCTGTATGTCATTGGTGTGTAAATTATAACTAATGAATCTAAAATACCTTCCTGGTTCATGTCCTTATTCTGTGTCTGTGCTTTCTGTAGAGCTGTGAACAACTGAGAGTTGCTCTCTTGAGAGTGGGGATTGCATGAAACTTTAATGGCCAGTCAGTTAAGCCCTCCTCTCCCCAGGCAAATACTTTAGCTGCCAGCATTGTTTGAATGGAGTCATTCTGTCACTGATCCCCTCTCCCCTTGACACTCAGGAAGGATTTCAGGGTGTAGCCCAAGAGGAAGGACTGACATAAACTTGGGTGTCAGGAGGGGGGGTCCCTGCTCTCCTCGCTCTATTTTGTGGCTACTGCTACCTGTGTGAAAATAAGTAATCCTGAGAAGGCAGCTCTGTCAGGAGTGCAGAAGCTTTAAGGTCTTTGCTCAGAGCACTGTGGTGGCTAGTTTCACTGGTTTTTTTGAAAATTTTCAGCAAATATAAGTCCTGTAGCCAGGCTTAGCATGCTGCCCCGAACGGAGCAGAGGGGCTGTCTGACAGGAGACATGACCTGGCTGGAACAAATACACGGCAACAATGGGCAGATAATAAAGATGCAAGACTATACACAAATGCTTTCAGACCTCCCAGAGGCCTGACATCAAGTCCAACTTCCTAAGTGATGGTGTCAGTGTTGCATTAAAAAAACAAAAAAAAACCCCAAAACCACCCAACCCAACCTACTAAAAGCAACAGAACCAACCCCCCAAAAAAACCTCAACAAAGACAAGTCAAGCCCAAGCCTGTAGTACCATTTTAAACAGATTTTTAGCTCCTTTCACTGCCTTACAGTTTTATGGCTTATGAAGTTGTTTATAGACATTTTCTCTCCATGAAGGCTAGAAATTTCAATGTATTTAATAAACACAGAGGTCAGAAACATGCACCTAGGTTTAAATACAGGACTTGAAACATTAAATATTGCAAGCTTGGAAAAGCTAGCAGCCAAAGCAGAGAGATTTGTCAAGATCAAGTCTCTCTCTGTTCCAGTGAACTTCTATCTTGGTGAAATACTCACAAACTATTGTTTACCCCCTACTCCCAAAAACTTTAAATTGGGGCATGTGAGAAATATTCTGGATGCCACACAGTAGTTCTGGGCCATATGGGCACAAACAGCTGCTTACTGCAGCTTTGCCAGTGGGAATTTGATCAATCATAGTAACTGGTGGTAAACCTGATCCTGACTTCAGAGAGTGCTGCCAAAAAGGTGAGGCTGGGTGCCTGTGTTTTCCGTGTGAGGAGATGGAAGCAGACCATATGGTCCAAGAGTGCCCCAGGACAGCACCCCTCAGGGAACTGCATGAATCAGTTCCCTGAAAAGCCATTTATCTATTGGCCAGATCCTGCATGGCAATGTCCCTGCTCATTGCAGTGGGACTGGACTAGATGACCCGTAAAGGTCCATTCAAACTCCAAACATTCTAATATTGCTCATTTTCCAGTTAAATTGTTCACAGCAGCTAATCGGGAAGTCTCTGCCAGCTTTTCCCTCATGCTGATGTCTGTTGTGAGATGGCCTCAAGGGCGCAAGGTGGGTGCCCAGTATGTCCTGGGAGACCTGATGCATCTGTGTAGAGCTGGCTGGCAGGATCCAGGTAAGACCTGAGACCAGGAGTAGCAGCTGGAGGCCAGACAGGCTATCTACCGCATTGAAATGACGGAATTTTCTTCAATGGCTCAGATTACCTACAGTGAAGTTTGCAGTCTGAGCAGAAAAGGTGCAGCAAGAGAGAGAAGCAAAAGACAGCCTCCTGTTTCAGTGTTGGCTGTGCATTTAGACATGTACATTGGATTTTATATTAAGACTTTTCTAGGCTTCTCTAGGTGCCTGCGTTGTTGTAATCCATGAAGATCTGCTCTGAGTGGCCATGAAAACCTCAGGGCTCCTCAGCAGAGCAGAAGTGTTTGCTGTTGGGTGTGCTGAACGTCTCCCACTGCATTGACTGCATGCCCCAGATCTCCATGGGGGACAGTGGAAGATGAACGTGGTTCAGGAGTGTACCCTATGGTCAGACATGAAATTTAACACCTCATAATCCCAGGCTGAATCCCACCCAAAACTGGTTGTGTCTTTACTTGAAAGCCCAGCCATCACCTCTACTTTGATACCTTTCCTGGGAAATGATGTACCATTTCAGACAGGGGAAGTTGTTCAAGGGAACTTCAGACTCTTAACACTGAGCACTCACTCCATGGTTAGGAAATACCAGAGTTCCTTTGCACATGTAGTTTTAATGCCACCTCCTTTTGCATAACTATGGAGTGCAGATTGCAGTTCTTTCTTTCTCTTACTATTTTTTTTCCCTAAGACCTCTGCCTCGTCTGGTGCAGGGGGTAGAGACTGATGAATTAATGATGAGATGGTGGGGATTTCTTTTGAAGTGTGAACCCCAAGCCTTACTGCACAGGATTCAAGTCCTACAATGGAAGCAGAATGATTAATTTCCTCATGAGCTTCTCTGTGGCAGTCATTACCATGGTTTCTGGGTGCTTCAAAAATACTAACAAGTTGATAAATGCAGTAATAGACAAGACTAGAAAGATAGAGTTGTCAAGAGCCTTGAAACTAAGTGCAAGAAATTGGAATTTGATATAGGAAGAGCTAGTGGGTGGACTCAAAGAAAAAAGGAAAGACATAAACAAGTAATAGGCATCAAAGAGTTTCTTAGCAGATGCAGTTTATGTGGGTTAGAGGGTCTTAGGGAAGGGTCATCTGATTAGGATGGAAATCGAGGGTCTAAAATAAAGCCTTGTTTCTCAAAATGGAGGAAATTATTTAAAGGAGAAATGTGATACAGAAATAATAACATTTGGAGACAGGATGCATGGGCTGTCACGAGGCAGAAGCAGTTTTTCTGCCCTTCACAGTAGAATCTGCAGTGGCTGAGGGTGTGCCAACCTTACAGACAGTAGTGAAAGGAGCTGAGTTTTCTCTGCCCAGGCATGAAGGCTTTGAGGTTAGGCCGTGCTTCGCCATAGTTTCTAAGGCAGCATTTCTTTGGGAGCCACCTGAAGCACGGTTATTATCTAGTAAGCAGCTTTGATTTATCAACTACATCTATGCATAGGGAAATTGCCGTAATTTCACATGCAGTGATTCACTGTGACAAAGAAAACCATAATTACCCGGGGTGCAAACTTCACCGCATGCTAATGCGGCTCTTGTTGCCGCGGCTTCTCGGCACTGTGAGTGCAGCACTGCAGAAATAGCCCGTGGAGCAGGGAAAGGTGATTGCTCCCAGGAGGAACCGAAGTATTTGGAGGTAGAACAGTCTGCTAACTGTTGCTTGGGAGACCCAGGGCTGAACATAGGAAAGGTTGCCCCTACCCCAGCCTTTCTCTGTGCCCAGCCCTATTTTTGGTCCTGCTGCTGAAGATCATCAGTGATTCACTGTCACACAATGATTCAGAAGGGGAAAATGCAAAGGTTTGCTGGTGAAGAAAGCATCACTGTGAAAGCAGGTGGCTCCCAAATGTGTGCATGTTTTGGTAAAGCAAGGGGTGAAGTTTGTGCCTGCTCTCTCCTGAGTTGTTGAGCAAGTTGTGAACAGCCTGTGCTTTTTACAGCTCCAGAGAATTTTCCTGTAATATTTCAACTGTAAAGTACTGTTACACATTTTAAAGGTGGGACTGTAGCTACTCTGCCTGCCCAGTTCAGTGCTATCTGAATAGTAAATATTCTCCCAGCTATTTTCTGAAAGCCAATGCCAGCCCTGCTATTCCCATAAAATAATTCAAATATTACCCTCGCTTTATTCTACATCTCAACAAACATGAGTTGGGATTTCATTGTAGCTCATAATCAGCTACCAAAATCCTGAAGAATAACAAAGACTTGTTAAAGCATGAGGATGATATGAAGAATTTCTAGCTGCTGTAACTATTGTTAGTTATTTGATGTCTGCTGAGGCCAAAAGAGGAGAACCGAAGAGGAGAAAAAAGCAACTCCATCTGATACACCATTTATATAGCTATGGATACATTTGGAACCCACTTGGAGCATCGGCATGTATAGCAGCCTTTTTAAAGCCTTCTCACTGAAATGGTTCACAAAATCAAATCCCTCAGAAAAGTTGTTAAAGAAGTCTTCATTTTTTTAATTGAAAGCCATGAAAATATTAGTACTTTTACAATAAGCAAAAAAAAAAAAATATGACAAACAGGAGTGAATGGTATGATTGTAAAACTAATGTCTCAGTGGTTTGGGAGCTGGCTAACAAGACGCGTAAATATCAAGTGCTTCATAATGATTTGCCTTCCCTATTATTATATATATTTTTTAATCTGTACATAGATTTTGGAGAGCTTTGGAAACATGCATTGCCTGACCCTGGTAGCATCAGAAAGGACCATGTACTGTGATATACTCTGGCAAATAGCCACAACTGGCGAGGGAGAAAGAGCAAGCCTTCAAACAAATGGGGTAAACCAGAAGCTTTGGATAGGAGGAGGATAATAGAAGACAGGCAATCATTTTGCACATGCAAACCTATGGTTATTATGCGAAGCTTTAAAATTCTACCTAGTATGATTGTAAAGCTTCACGGGGAAGAAAGGGGATGAGATCCACAGGAGGGTGTCTCTCTCCATCTTATTTGACGCTGTGATACCTGACAACAGGGATCAAGTGGCTGCAGTGGGCAAGCTCCTGTTCACAAAGTCTGTATGAAGCAGCCTGCTTTATTGCAAATATGGCTCAGGCTGTCTTGAAGTAGCTGCTGCTGGCAAAGAGGCCAGGTAGATTTTGTCATAAACTTTTACCAGTCCAAAACCAGGGTCTGAAGCTTGGTAGCATCTTGAAAGTTTCAGAACGGCTTCTATCAGATTACCTTAAAACTGAGCATTTCCCATCCTAATAAGGTGAGAAACTTCTGGATTTGCTGCTGACATCTGAGGTTTCCTTTCAGGATGGGAACTAAGCATTAGTAGATACTGTGGCATCTTTTACTTGCACCAATCTAAGTGCATACTTATTGAATTGTAAGTCAGGAAGAGGTTCATTCATCATCTAAATTAAACAGTCTCTCAGTTCTACAGACAATCTTCTATTCTACTGGCTTTTGATGGCTGAGGAGATGGGAAGAGGGAAAAGACTGCAGTGAGGAAGGAAATGATAAATATAATACTTAATATTCAGGTAAATGTTTATAAAATCATAATTCGTACAGCCTTTATTACAAATATTGATGATTAAATTTCACAGATACCGAAACATGGCAGAAATTACTCGAAGGAGACACAAGTCATTTATTTTGGGGTGAATACTTCCCTGCAGCCTGGGATCATGCAGCCCCCTGAGGCAGCCTCTCCACATGCTCTGTGCCACTCAATGAGGCAAAAAATATTGAAGCAGAACGAGTCATCCTGCAGCATTTCAGCTTGCAAATCTTGTAAAACTTTCCTGTTTCCATTCAGATTCAAGACCAAATGATGCTTCAAACTGAAAAAAAAAAAAAATTAGAGAAATGAGTTTGAGGCAGCCCTGGCCCAAGCAGCAGCTCACACCATGCCCCTTATCTGATTCCACACTGCTGGGAGGCACCAGGACCAGTTATTAATTGCACATCCTCAAACTTCCATCCTGGGGTTAAAATGACAACTAAGGCGTCAATCACCCTGATTCTGATCTGGTCTAACAATGCCCCGAATGAGGAAAGGCCCAACAAAGTCCCTGTTTAGCTGGTTTTTCATTCTCGCTCTGTGTGTAATCTCCCTCAAACAGAAGTGCTGTTTTTCACTGTAATCTAAGCCTGTTTGCCCCTGTACCGGAGCTGAGGGTAGCTCATGTCATCAGACCACTGCTAACATAAGCACACGAGGCTTTGTTAGGCAAGTAAATATTTTTTCTCTTTGACATGTGAATGAAATGAAATAGATATGAGTGATTGACTGGCACTGGAGATGTCAGACCCCTTGGATGCCCCCTTTCTGGCCTAGTTTAGTCAGCATTTTGTTCCATATGTATTCAAAACTGTCATTAGTTTTTGTTTATCCAGAACTCTAAATGAATGAATGATGTTTGTAATTTAAAGTGCTGATCTTACCCTCCTGTAACCTTCTCATCCTAAGCAGGGTATAGTCAGTCAGTTTAACATTCAAGCCAAGTGAATCAGGCCACAAGCAAAATTACATCATCTAACGCAGACATACCATGTTTCTGAAACATGTTGTGCTCCCTACTTGGTGCTTCCTCTCTTAGCAGCCATATATGAGGAAGCAGAAATAAATCATCCACTTTGAGTTCAGCAAAACATCATTGTGGATGACTGAAGTTGGGCTTCTACCTTATTTGCCTTCAGTTTGCTTCTGCTGTTCAGCCTCCTCCTGGTTGTTCTGACAAGTTTCCAGCAGAGCTGGCTGCTCCTGCACACGATGATGTGCATCCTCCTGTTCGTGCAGTCTGCCATCTCACTAGGAGAGGACTGAGTAGTGAAACTTTTGATCATAAATATTCCTATATTCTTTCCTGGGGAAAACTGAAAGAGACTCTGAAGAGACCTGCTGGAAGAAGCTGCAAAAAAAGACCCTGACATCTTTCTTCAAGGGGCTGCCCATGTGACACTGTTATTGATTTTAGTTATGTATTATTCCTAGAAGAGAGACATGAGATGTCCCATCTGATCTCGCCGTATTTATACATCAGGGAAGTGTACATAATTCTGTTGTTTGTGTCCCTTTCTTCTATTGCAGAATCCTTGTTGATGATCAATTGCTGTCAGCTTCACGGAAGTTCCCAGTTCTGTCCTGAATCATTCCTTTGCAAACACCTCTTCTGTGCTTGCCTCGATGGATACACAGGTGGTGGTAGCACAGCATTGCCAGCATGCTTGGCTGACTCCTGGATCCCCCTGTGCTGACAAATCTGCCCCCTTAGTTTCTCTTGTTTCAGTTCCTGACCACCTGCTCTTCCTTTTGTGGTGTCTGGGCGTAGCTGTCCAAGTGTACTTGCTCTCTGGACCCATGATGTTGTGCTGAAACAAATGCCTCCAGGCTTTGCTGCATCTCACCAAATCAGTCATCTCTTCTGTGTTCTCGTGGAGAGGAAACCAGAGCCCAACCCTCTCCCCCTGTGTTGGCTACTTACTGTGGAGCTGTATTTAAATAGAAAGACATGGACATCCTTGAAAATTCCCTCTCCACCCAATGCTCAGAGGGTGGCTGCAGTGGATTTGGGCCCCAAAGGACATCCCTCCACTGGATTCCCCTGCCACTGCATGGTGTGGGTACAGCCACAGAAGAGATGCTGGCCGTTAATTATCACATCTGCAATGACACCTGTCCTTCAGCTTCTGCCTGTGTGGTGACAGCACATCTTCTCATTATTTTCATAGAAACGTGACACACCTGTGTGGTGTCGGCAGCGCGGAAGTAGTTTAGGAATTTATATATTACTGATGGGTGAAAGTAGGAAACAGTTTAGGCAAACAGCAGAAACTCTGAAAAATTTACTCAATTTTTTGATTTAGGATTGCTGAACATCTCTTAAACCTCGGCTGTGTATCTGTTGACAACAAATATGACACACACCAAAAATATGGCTGGATTAAAAGGCGCAAAATAATGGTTCCGACATACTTGACAATCCCAATCTTTCCCCTCTGGCAATAGCACAGGAAAATGAGTAAGACTGTGTAATCCTACCTGCACCTGATCCAGGAATTTTTCCGGGACTCTTGTGTAGTATTAAGGAAAAATATGGAGTTAATTTCAGAGAATAATATTTTTATAGCAAGATTTTTTAATTCAATTTGTCACAGGAGTGCACTATTATAATAATGCAAAATTTGTAGAGAACTATTAATATCAATACATTGTACCTTCTCACAGTTTTTCAATTCAGTTGGACGAGTAACATACCCTCTGTTATTTTTTAGTAATATTCTACCACTATGTAAGTTATAAACTATTTTTCAGCCAACAACCAAGTGATGGGGAAAGACAAGACAAACAAAATCTACTGATTTGGTTAATGTATTTGCATGGACTTGAAGATGAGGCCTTCCTTTGCTGCCAAGTGCTTTGGATGTGCTTTACACACAGCCACGGGAGGGCAGTGAATGACTTGGATATGCAGCTTCTTTCTAGTTTTTATCTGTTTTTTAATCGTTTCGTTTCCCTTCCACCAAGCTCCTATCTTGTCAAGAAATAAAAATTTGACGCTGATGCAAGAAAGGGGATTTGATTTTCATTTCCCTCTGTGGGTTTGGCACATTTTCTTCATATTCTTGTTAGTTCAGCTTATCATCAGTGTGTGGAGAGCGTGTGATACCATCCCTGGTGCTGCATGCAGGGCAAGAAGGGAGCAGGGGAAACGTGTTTGCACAACTCATGTGTTTGCACAACTTTCAAGGTCAGGACTTCCTTCCAAGAAAAAAAAAACAACAGAGAGCCCACAAACAGTTTAATGGTTATCTGTGGTGCTCACAAGTTGTCCTAGATACACTTTGAATTATCCTTCTTCCTTGAAAGACCTGACCCACATTCCACACAGGTTTCAGCCAACAAACAGTTTAATAAAATCATAGCTCTAGACCCTCCTGTGGGTTGCTAATAGGCTGGTGTCTCTTCTTGCCTTAGCTTTTGGCTAAGTTAGCAAAGGGTAAAAGTGGTAGTTATAATCAGAATTAGAAATTTTTTGGTACAACCAAAGAAAAACAAATGTCCTCATGATCAGTGTTAGTGACCAGAAGGTCTCTAACAACTAGAAATGTCAGGACAAGCTCTCCAGACCGACCCTATACGCTGATAAAGGTAAAGAGATTGCCAAATAATCAGGATCAGAGGAGGTGCAGCCTAGCAGCAAGCAGAAACAGCCACATACCGGCTGGACAAGTGCTCCATACAGACCAAGCACGAGTTCTACAGTTCACAGCAGAAGTGATGTTTGAAACATTTGGAAACAAGTTAGGGAGAACAAAGGCTGTTTCTGTGGCACACGCAGTGAGGGGAGGAGAGGAGAGCATCCGCAGCCTGCCAAGGCGGTATGAAATATATGCCTGTGTCTCAATATGCCAGAAGCTTCTGGGCTTTATTCCCAGAACTCCCACTGGCATGCATGACCTTGTGCTAGTCACCCACGCTTGCCATGCCTCAGTTTCCCTATTGCAAACTGGGGACACGAGTACCTCTGAGCGTCTGTTGAGGAGCCAATTTTGTAACTTTGGGATTGTAGGGAGAGAGCATCTTTTGAGCAGTATCAGCTCTCCAGCATTTTGGAGCTTTTCAACATTTACAGTAGAGTAGCCAGTCTTTGTGTTGAGGCATGGCAGATAAAGAAGGTTGCAGCAGAGGCAAAACTCACATTGCCCCAAGCACAATCTCCGCCAGCTTCTGATGGAAGAACCACCCCTAGCAGCTGACAAGGTAGGAGCTTTGTGACTGGTGCCGAGGTGGTTTTGACCCCATGTAGCAGACAGAGTACAGATACACTGGCCAGATGCACAACAGGAGGTTATTGACCTATCCTTTCAGCTGCCAGGTTGGCTGGCCACCAGTTCCCGGTGCAAGATGCAGCACGCCCACGCTGCCAGGAAGGAATGTTCAGACAGCACTGGGAAAGCAAGAGGAGCCTGACCCTTAACCATGAAGGGCAGATGAGAAACCATGGGGTGACTGACGAACATCTCGATTTGGCCAGCCTGATGCTTGCTGGGTCAGACTCCACATGCCCACTGTGAATGGATTGGACTCGCTGTGTAGGTGCATGTGTGATTTATGTCTCAGTGGTTTTACACAGATTTACAAATATGGCTTATTTTGCATGGAATTACGGCCTCCCAGACCTGCATTGGGTTGCATATATTTCTTTCAAATTAATGTTTGGATCCAAAATCCAATCCATTTGGATTTTACAGCCAAAATTGAATGTAAACTCCAAGAAGGAGGATTTCTCTGTATTTATATTGCTTTCACAAATTCACCTATATCAAACTGAATCCTCATACCCAATAGTGGTGCATGAGCACAAATCCCTACACAGCCCACCAGTTACTGATTTTTGGGGGCAAGAGGGGGAGCATTTCTGCTCTTAGATCCTTGTTCCCTTTTCTAATTGGCTACCTCAATAGTCAGGGGAGTAAGCTTGTTGACAGCAACATCCTCTAATGAAATAGATTGTAAAGGACTTTTGAACAAACAGGAAGTAATACATAATCCATATCTGCAGAGACACTTGTGTTACCTCCTCTCAGCAGCAAATGCAGCACGGGGGCTGTGACCACTTCAACTGTTTCAAATATTGGACATTGCAAACTGTCAGCTGGTTCCTTGTCACCTCTCTACCAATAAACAGTTCCCTTTTATTTTTTAAAGTACTATTTCTTTTTATACTTTTGATATCTGGAGTTTCTCCCAGCATCTCAACAACCAGTTCTAAAAACTCATCTGCTTTGAGGCCTTGGCAGCCCACTTGGCCTCCAAGTTCTCTATTTACAAAGTAGGAACAATACTCTCTCATTTTTTCCTCTTCTAAAGAAAAATACACTGGGAACTGAGTTTCCCCATGTCCTAAGATAGAGACATATGAATACCAACAGTAGATATTTTTTACTTTTGTTTGTATTGAGTGTTGTTATCTTGGGAGCAATGTGTAAAGACATGGACAAACGATGCTGCGTAGAAGGCTGGAAACCTGCCTTGGTGCATACAGGTCCCACCGGGAACAGAACTACAAAGTTCCCACTGAAGGAGTACTGATGTTTCTCCTGTAAGAAACTTGTTTTTCTGGATGGAAAGGGAATTATTGCCTATGGCTGGTAGTCCTGTGTCAAGTGAAGGTGGAGGGAACCAAAGACAAACCCATACCAATGCACCCCAACCTCCACCAGTGCCTTCAGCACCACAGCAGAGTCTTCCTCATCATGACCTGCCCCTTCATGGAAGAATTTTTTTTGACAGTAACTTCACCCAAGTGATTTAGTCTTTACCAAAAATGACTCCAAATGCAGTCTAAATTCACTGGAAATACTGAAAAAATGTTAATCTGAGACAATCTGAAGGAAGATTTTGGTTCTGAGAGCTATTTCTGTTGACTGTAGAGCCGGAAGCCAAATGCTTCTTTTTCCCAGGCTATGCAGTGAAGTGGGTGGTGGAAGGGGAGAGAAGAACATGAGGTTACCAAGATCAGCTAGTCTTCACTAAGAGTTTTGAGACAAGTCTGGTTTTGTTGCTGTTGGTATTTTTAAGCCACCAAATAAACAAGAAATGTTAATGACATCAGTAATCCCTCATGGACACATGCCTGGTCATTAACTTCTCTTATTTTCCTAAGAAAAGGCAACTGCATTACATTGTGTTGATGCTTTTTCAAGAAAATATCACTGGCAAATAATCCTCTTAAGGAAGTGCAAGTGGCTGGAGGCAATGCTTGGGGCTGAAAAACACAAAGTGGGCTCAAAACAAAACAACTGCTACCCTCCATGTTACTCTGCTGCTGGGCCACCCTCGGAATACTAATGCAAAGAGGTCTGGTTAGCCAGGCACCGGCTCACAAAACGAAAGGGTTTGACCACCTTTTCCGACTGAAGAAAGCTATGTTTGATCAGTGAACACTGTCATATCTTATAAAGGGTAGAAGATAAATCAGATACCAGATAATTACAGTGTCAGAACAGTAGATCAAGTCCATCTCTGCTGCATGCCAGTGGAATTCTGATACATTTGACCAAATTGGTTCAGTGTTTTTACCTGCTATATCAGTCCTGGTTCAGCTTCTAATGAAAGTGGTCATAGCTGTCTTCCAGTGGGCCTTCAAAAGATTCTTTGAGGTGTTCCCAAACTCATTGCCTGTTTTTTCCTCACCTTCATAGCATTCCTTTTTATTCTAAATAGAAAAACATCCTCACCCTCTACATCTGATCCTGCTCTTTCAGATTCATCACTTACTGTGTAGTCAGTCCTGGGCCTTCTTCATCGCATCTCTTAATTTTGATTGAAAAGAACCAAACCATGGTGAGATCCATGCTTGTACTGCCCAGCCTGAAATGTTTCCTTACCTTTATAGTTTTTTCTTTGCTTGTTGTGGTGGGTTGGCTCTGGCTGGACACCAGATGCCCACAAAGGCTGCTCTATTGCTCTTCTCCTCAGCTGGACAGTGGAGAGAAAAGAGAACAAAAGTGTTGTGGGATGAGATACGGACACAGAGAGATCACTGAGCACTTAACATCACGGGCAAAACAGACTTGACTTGAGGAAATTGATTTAATTTATTGCCCATAAAATCAGATTGATTTGAGACAATGGGAAACAACCCTAAATCTTAAAAACAAGTCCACACCCCTCCCTTCTCCCTGGGCTCAACTTTATTCCTGAATTCTCTACCTCCTCCCATGCAAGCAGCACAGGGGGATGGGGAGTGGGGGCTGTGGTCAGTTCATCACACATTGGCTCTGCTGCTCCTTCCTCCTCACGAGGGAGGACTCCTCACACTCTTCCCCTGCTCCAGTGTGGAGTCCCTCCCACAGCAGGCAGTCCTCCATGAACTTCTCCAATACAAGTCCCTCCCACAGTCTGCTGTTCTTCATGAACTGCTCCAGTGTGGGTCCCCTCCATGGAGTGCAGCCTCCCAGGAACAGGTTGCTCCAGTGGGTCCCCCCACAGGGCTACAAGTCTTGCCAGCAGGCCTGCTCCAGTGTGGGCTCCTCTCTCCATGGGTACACAGGTCCTGCCAGGAGCCTGCTCCACGACAGGCTTCCTACAGGGTCACTGTACTAGTTTGAAAGCAAACTAGTGAGAGACTCCAAGTCGGAAATACAATTTAATAGGAAAAATAAAATAAATGCAACAGTCCCAAAAAACAACCCACTGACAGAGTCAGAGTACAACCTGACCCCCTGACGGTCAAGGGATTTGTAGCAGTCTGATTAAATGGTGGCTGCAGTCCCCCTGGAGTGATGGTTCTGTTGAAGCAGTGATTCTGTAGAAGGGTCTGGTCTTCCTCTGGAAATCCAGTGGAAAAGGCTGCCTGTGCTGTTCCAAACCCCAGATTATATCCAGGTGGGAATGCTTGGCTCCTTCCCTCTGGGTGGCACATCTCACAGTGGGATGGTGAGTCATGAGGCAAGGCACTGATGGGCCCATTAACAGAAGATAGTTTGGAGGGAGGATTCAGGGAACATTGCTATGCCTGGTTTCAACAGCCCATGAAGATGGTAACAGAATACATTGCAACCCAGGACAGTCACAGTCTCCTTTGGGCATCCACCTGTTCTGGCATGGGGTCCTCCACGGGCTGCAGGTGGAACTCTGCTCCCCCTGAACCTCCATGGGCTGCAGGGACACAGCTGCCTCACCATGGTCTGCACCTGGGGCTGCAGGGGAATCTCTGCTTCAACACCTGGAGCACCTCCTCGCCCTCCTTCTTCACTGACCTTGGTGTCTGCAGAGCTGTTTCTCCCACATGTTCTTGCTCCTCTTCTCCAGCTGTGGTTGCTGTTGCACAGTTCCCTCCTCCTGCCCATCCCAGCTTAAATCTGTCATCCCAGAGGCTCCATCACCATCGCTGATGGGCTTAGCCATGGCCAGCAGAGTCTGTGTTGGAGCTGGCTGGCACTGGCTCCAGGGGACACAGGGGAAGCTTTTGGTAGCTTCTCACAGAAAGCCCTCATGTGGCAAACACAATATGCTTATCAAACTACACCGTTCCTCTCCATTCCCCAGGAAGATGGGCATTTGATACATGCAAATTCTAGGAAAGTCTGTGACAAAGACTTTAGTAAGTGTAGTTTAAAAGCACTTTATATTTTTGTGATCTTTCTGAGACTGTTTGCCTTCATTTTTGTTTTAATGGAATTCAGTAAAACTTTTTTCATTTATTCTTGTGCAAGGGATCTAAATTCTCTAGGAAGTCTGTATATTTATATGTTCAATTAGCTCTTCCTTAAACCATGGGGTTATCAGGGCTGGGTGAACTTGTGGGAGCCCAGAGCAGAGCCAGGAGGGTGTGTAGGAGATGCTCCAGTTCTGGCTGGTGGGTTAGAATATTGCCTAGACTATGTTGTGTGGGAAGGCAGCTGCTGGAGCACAACCTTGTTCTGTCTGATGAGGTCTGATGGCAAGAGAAGTTTGGTGGCAACAAACTGATGGGGTTGTGTTGTTGTAACTTTAGGGTAGGTGTCTATTTCTTCACCTTGTTTTCTGCTTTCTATCATCCCTTGTTACTATCTCTGAAGTTCATATTGCACTCAGCTGTTTTGCCTGTGCTTGGTCTATACAGAGTTTCCACCAGAGCAGAATTTAAGCTGGACTCTTGGCCCATGCATGGCCAGTAGTAAAGCTGGTGATGCGGGCCATGAGAATTATGAGCTTATTTTCCTGGTGTGACCACAGAAGGATAAACTAGTCCTTATATATTATGAGGCAATTATATGAGCTAATGATTGAGTTTTCCTACTCAAATTTTAATAGCCTTGCTTTTTAATTCCAGCAAGAACAAATCTGACACAGACTCTGGCCAGGCCAATAATGATTGCCAGTTCCCGTTATACCTTTAAAAGTTTAATATATGTAGCACTTGCAGTGTTTTAGAGGCACTTAACACTGCCAAAGAGCTGAACAAGCAGTATTGCATTTCACACTCATTTCTGTCAAGCAGGTGTTCACAGCTACCAACCCCACCAGCCTTCCTGCAACGAAACTCAGGTCTGAGGAGAGATGACGGTGAGTTTTTAGCTCATGCACATCCTTGCAGTAACGCAGCTCTCTGTTTTCCATACTGGAGTGAGATTACATCCGTCTGCACCTAGTCATGTAAGTGTGCCTCTCATGGCTGCTCATGTTTCCCTTCCTTCACTTCATTGTGGGTTTAATGGGGTACTAGGGAAAATTTTGCAGTTTTGTGTTTTGTTTTCTTCAGGTGTCTGCAAGCAATTTTGATTCTTTGCAATGTATGCAGATGCATGAAGTGTTACCCTGAGTCCACCTGTGCTTTGCAGCAGAAAGCAGAACTATATCCTGCAGTCTTCCTAGCTAAAAAGGCAGGTGGCCAAGCTTGTTTCTGAAGAAGCTGCTGCAATGTGCTGCTGTGCTCAACATCTGCTTGGGTCCATTGCACAGTGAACACCTGGGGTCACTGTGCACTGGAGTCACAATCTTTTCCTTCTCTCTCTTCTGGAAAGGAAGATAGATTAAACAAAAGGAAGTCTGGGTGAAATACATCCAAACTAAATCAGCTGTCTTCAAGTTAGATGTTTAAATCAAATCAAGTTCCCTTGCTGCCCTTGGATGTCTACAGTGGAATGAGATCATGGAGGTACCCTTCAGTGTCCAGTGTATAGAACGAGTATCTCTAGAGAGCATTTTGTAACATTCTCAGACACACATCTGCAACAGATGGCAATCTACAGGCTTCTTTTTCTTCCTGTTCATAATTAAAAACCCACAAATCAACAAGGTCAGGCTTTGCCTTCTTTTCAGCCCTGAAAATTTGGTCGATGGCTCCTTCTGTCATGTAATAGGTTTCCATGTTTCATTCCCACTTTCAAAATCTTGGTCTTTCCTTGTTACATAATTACATGGTGTCTTCTGACACTGTCCAGGCAGCAGTTTTTCTGTCACAGAAATGGGTCAGTGATACTATTTTATTGTTAAGAACTTTGGGGCCAGGCAAAATTGCACATTTTTCTCTTGTTTGTCTGTATTTCTAATCAGTTTACATCTGGAAGAGCCAGGCCAAAGACATGCCATTATGGATAACTTAATGCATTGACTGTGGTGTCTATCGTTATAAAACTTGAAAGAAAAATTCTTCCACCTACTGCAGAGTATTTGCCATATTCAGTCCTAATTATATCAGCAGGCCATGCTTCTCTTTCTCTCTCTCCCCCTTTCTCCTTTGGTGGGTATGTTAGAATTTGTTTTGCATAACTTACTTTAGCCTTTACAAAGCAAAAGTAACCAGACTTAAAATGTATTTTTGGACCTTGTGTTTATCGAACTACTAGCTCAAGACCCAAGTACCAAGAAGTATCAGCACAATCATGGGTTACTGACCAAGGTGTAAAATTTTCCTTGTTTGGATGTAAACTGTCATGATACACAGGGAGAGAAATTGATTCCTCTATTTTATGTGAAGAAATAATGAAGGAGGTTGGACACGTCAACTGAGGCCTAGAACAAAACTCAGGCAGGAAGTACTAGGGTGAAAACTAAGACCAGTAGGAAAAAGTTCAATGACCTAGGAGCAGAAATTATGCCAAAACCTGGTGTTGACTATCAGGTTTTGAAAAAAGGATTTATAAAAGAAAATAAATTACTTGGTATATTGTTGTGTAGAAAGCGCTGATTTCTGTTCATAGTGAATATGAAACAGCTTAAATTATTCTGTTAATACAGTTCATTGGAAGGAGTAGATGAAACTACTCATAAATATTGTTGGAATCTCAGTTCAGCGTAACTGAAAAAAGAATTGGGATAGCCAGTGGAAGTGGCTGATCAATACGCAGCTGTAGGTGAAAGGATTGAAAGGTGGGCTGTGCACGGAATGCAGCTGAATATGGAACACGTTCCAGTAATACTTGACATGTCATGAGGATGCAAATCATAAAATATGAGAAGATGAAAATCATAAAATATGACATCACCCAGAATTCTGGTCTAAGTCCTGCTTTCTTTGTCTCAAAAAAGAAGCGTGAAGCAGAAGCTGCCATCTCAGTAGCAGAGGTGGTTGTTAAAATAGAAGGTGCTTCCATCTGAGTTATGGTTGAAATGACTAAGACTGCTTAGCTTGGAAAGAAGATAAGGAAGTGGGAACATATTGGCAGAATATATAACACTGAAAATGAAAAAAGTAAATAGATTGCATATTCTTTCTGGTAATGCCAGATGAAAGGAATATCTAAACTAGAAAGCACTACTACCAATTAAAAACCAAAAAACGTGCTTTTTTAACATGATACAAAATAAACATGTGAAGCTCATCGTGGCTAGATATGATAGAGCTCCAAGTGGTTAGCAGGATTAAAAGCAGATTAGACATTTACTGTTAGGGCAATTGCAGATAACAAAGAAGTCTACAGCTATATTAGGTGCAATAAAAAATGCAAAAGGAATATAAACCTTTTTGCCTCAGTGAATGCAGAAACCAGTCAAGAGACAAGGTTTAAGCAGACACCTCCTCCATGTAGAGTTCCACATTCCAAGAGCAGGTTTCTCCTTAATTATCTGTATGAAGACTTCTTGCATCTTTCTTCAAGCCATCTGTCACTGGACACTATCAAACTTTGATTATTTGACTATCCTATTTTTGTAGTGGAGATTAGGGAAAACTTGATCAAAACTTGTGAATATGGCAACTGTACTGCATTCAGGACCAAAATAGATACAACAGTTGCAGAAAATGTAGATTTCTTGTAAACCTGTTTGGAAACAAACTTATTTAGGGGAGGGAGAGGAAGAGTTTGATGGACTATATAGCCAAGAAAATCTAAGAGATTAGAAAAAAAGGAAAGAAGACATGATGCTGAAAAAAGAAAAGGGAAGAGAACTCATTTTTTGGGCACAGTGTGGGCTGGAAGAGGTGTAGAACTGGGATGCTGGAAAAAGAGTTTTGTACACATGCCTGTAAATAAAAATGACTCAAAGAGATAGCAGACTGTATCATCAACTTTAACTACTCCTAATTGTAGAATACAGGCTAGTTGATCTGTACAAAGAAGCAACTTCTGTTCTGCTCTACCCTATTCTCTCTATTCTATCACAGTAAGAGTAACTTTGGCATGTCTATACTAAGCTCCTCCTAACTTACACTGAATAATGTTTATTTAATTTTTTGTTTTAAAATTTTGTATTTTTTCCATGACAAAGAACTGCGGAGGCATTTGTTGTAGGGTCTTTCAGATTTTTTAAAAGGTACCTTGCTGATAGTGTTAAAGATGACAAGGATGGTGGAAACGTGTTCTGCATATGGATCAGGCAGAATTAGCAATGGTTCACCACTCCTGTGAGAGTTCATTTGGCTGCCACAGACTGGCCCATGAGAATATTCCTGAAGAGATGAACTTTATCTAATAATAAAAAGTCCACTGACCTGCTCTCATGTCACAATTCCTATAGCATGAATAATTGCACCCTCTTGTATAATTGGCAACATTAAGAATGCTAAGTGAAATAATTAGGAAAGACTCGGATTTCACGAGCACACCACGCTCTTACTTTGAGCTCGTACCTCTTCCCCTCCACTGGATAGTCACTGCTCAGCAGTGCTTCTGCTGGGAGACGTGGGCAAGCATCTGCCTCGGCAGCTCCTGCCAGCCTGACTCTGGCAGGGTGTCAGCAGGGCCCCAGGATAACGCATGGCATCTTCAGCGTATCTGGCCTTCGGCGTTCCAGCAAATGTGTGGTGAGATGCGATTCCATGGCACGGAGTTTTACACCAGGTGCCTCTGGTGCCTGGAACTGGGGTTTTCTGGGGCTGGGGGTAGCAGTGTGCTCCCAGGCACCATGGAACAAATCGTTCAGTAACGGCAAGGTCCCTGTTTCACAAATTAATGAAGATTGATCCGTCCCTCCCAGATCTCTTAAAAAAAGTGGCAGTGTCACATTTATGGGAGAGAAGCCATTCGAAGCTGACTGAGTGTAGGGACACAGCTCTGTGGTGGGTCACGTAGAGTTGATGGGAGAGTGCCATCTTTGCTGGGTCAGTCTGAAACCAAAGGAGAAAAATCCCTGACCATCTGGCAGGATGCAGCTGGCACCTAGGGTTAAAGACATTTTTGCTTGTTTCAGGGCAAGACAGAGCTTGCCATAGAGCACTGCATGAAGTTCCCAGTCAGCCTCAGGGAAAAAGTCCAGCGATGTGTTCCAGCTTTGACTGGGACTGATCTGTGCGGAAAACGTGTTTGACAACCATCAGCTGCCTTAAAAAAAAAACAAACCAGAGGAGAAGGAAATCCACATAAATACAGGAAATATGAACTGCTGAGATTTAACTTGCAATTAGGTGAGTGGGAAATGTACTATGACAGTTCTTAAGTCACATGTCGGGGTGGAAATCTGGCATACTGAGTCGTATGATGGATGCAGTCATGTGCACTGACCACAAAAGAGCTGTGTCCCGAAATATGCCAGATCACAGACTGGGGGAGCAAGACCCTGTAGGAGATGCACTCCTGGTGCCCTGCACTGATGTCACACCTCCCCAGCACCCACCTGTGACTGGGAGTGAGGGGCATCACACAGTCTGGGGACTGGGAGAGGTGGTGGTCCAGCCTCTGTGCCTTGAGGCAAAGAGGGAGTAAGGGGACACCAGCTGAATGGGTCTCATGGGAAACACCTGACACTTCCTCTGCTAGGAAAAATCATGTGAGAAAATCTTGAAATTAGTACAATCAAAGTTTAATCTAAGAAGACAAATGGGGGGCAAAAGGAAGAGCTGGGTTATTTCTGGAGAAACCAGTAGTCAAACCAACCTCTTGTGAACAGAGAAGATGAAAAATTTGTAAGGCTTCTGAAGAACAGATGGTCTTCTCAAGATGCTGCATGGCCACAGGTTTGTGATTTTTGCTGCTTGACAGCTGACCTCTGATTTTCTGACACCATTTGGGAGAGGCCAGGGGAATAAGTGACAGCAGACAGTTGTCCTCAGGTCCAGTTCTAGTCTATCTTTTCCATCATATTGTCCCTGTGATTACCTTTTTTGTAGGTCTCCAGAACATGCACAAAATTCACACATAGGATCCATTTCTCACACACTCCTTCCCTGATTCACTCGATGACCCCCACAGCCCCAGTTCTCAGCATAGCCCCCATGTAATACCAGAGTTTTCACCCCCAACTCATTCAACCTTAAATGCTGACGTGCACCACTGGTTCTGCTAGTGCCTCACCCCGTGTCAGCATTAGCCTGAGACTTGCTTCCACAGACTTTGGGAAAGAGGTGTGAGGACAGGATGGACAGTGAGAGCAAACAAATAAATGTGTCAGAACAGGTCTGAAACAGGGACTAATATTGTGGCTTTGTGCAGACTGCTAAGCTCATCAGAGCATCTACTGGGAAAATGCTGAAAACCAGGTCCCAGCCACTCTCCCTTATGCCAACTATTCCTGCAAGCCAGTCTAAATACAGATGTCTTTTCCCCTTATGTTCATGAGTTTCCATACATCAACATAAACAATAATAAATATTAAGGGGGAAAAATTTTTCTAGTCAGATAAAATAGAAGGGGAAGGGAAAGTAATAAAAAGAGGGGTTCCAAGGCATGAGGCAACAGGCTGCCTGCTGGGAGTGGAGGAAATAAGCACCACTGCAGATGAAGATTTATAGGGATATTACTAAATGTGCTCAGCTGAAGCTGTTTCAGAAAGAGGATGGATCCAGTCTCTTAAGCTAGGTTTTAAACTGGATTCTGCCTGTCTTAGCACTCTTTTATTTTGGCAATTACAACATTTGTGTTTATCCGCACTTCTCAAACTCCATGTAATCTGAAGAGTTTGTAGTATCAAATAGTATGGCTGACTTAGACACTAGGAACAGTTTATGTAGTGAGATTATGTAGAGAGATATTTAACATTATTGTCACATTCTTTCCAAAATGTCACATGAACAAGTAATTTCTGCATTATGGTTGCTACCAGTAGTAGTTAAGGCAAAATCATTGTGCTCTACATATTTTTTTGATTTTGCCATTTTTACATGGAATAGAGACCAGAATGGTGGGAATCACGTAATGCTAAATGATGACTTAGCACATGTCTAGACCAGTTGTTGGCTTTTCACACAGTAGTAATATAGACTAATTGCCATTTCCAGCAGTAGCAGACATTTCTGATTAATACACAGTGAGCTCATAATCAATTAATTTTGATTATGCTTTACTAATGATGAACTAATGTGCAACTCGTCAATAAAAATTAAAGGTGTGCTGGACATTCAAAAACATCATAAATTTGCAAATATTTGGAGCGTATGGCGGGGGCTACCTTGCCTTATGATCTAATGGAAATGCATAGCATTTCTGCATAGCCTGTTCTGGCTGTGCAGAGAAAATCACTGTTTCACTGTGCCTGGGGCTGGCAGGTAGGCTGGAAGACTGGAAATCAGTGGTGCACAAAGGACTCATAAAGAAGGATTGCAGAATGAAGAAACTGGTGTTTGGTAGCCGGGACTGGCTGAAAACTTTCCTTCCAGTATGTTTTCTTCAAATGGGAAATAGGTAATTTGATAGAAGAGAAGTAATTTTCCCTGAAACTGCTGCTTGCAAAACAAAAACTATAAACTGCTGCTCTTTGGCAGACAATTGAAGAAAAAAAGGTTTCTAGACTGTCAGCAAAATTTCAAACTTCTGGAACAAAGGCTCCCACTGTCTAGTCAGCTCCCCATGGACCTGTCCCTCCCGCCTCCTGAAAAAGCTCCACAGTAGGTCAAGCAGGACACTTTAGGAAAGGTCATGTTTTGCAGATGCCCTCTTTCATCTAGATGTAAGATGTGGAGCCTGACAAGTTGTGCTTCCATATCACTTTTTTTGCCATGTCACACTTATGCCTGGGTCAAATGCTGCCTGCTTAAGTTATTAGCATTGTAAACTCTTATTATGTTCAGCATGCACTTCATATGTCATTGGCCTCCAGCTGTTGGTGCTAGCATAGGAGAAGATGACTTGACCCTAGGTGGAGAGGAGGGGCATTCTTGGAGACCCTTGGAGTGAGGCAGCCTGGGAGGCTGTCCAAGGGCATGCATGTGTAAAGAGCAGCCGTGAAAGGTAGGAGTTGCAAAGAGAGCCATGCCCTATCACTCAGATTAGCAATTTCCTTTTCGTTTCACACTTTTCTATGATATCAACCGAGCCCACAGCTGGCGTGGTAGTGTAAGTGAGCCATTAATGCATCAGCTGCTGTGTGATACCAACACTTCTGAGCCATACCCAACAGTGTGGTGCATGAAGAGCTAACAGCCAGCCCAACAGGGCGCCTCATGAGCAGAACTCAGGGGAGGGACATATTTCACTTCTATAAAACTAGTACTGAGGGCAGGCCATTGCTCTAAAGGGAAAGGAGTTTGCCTGCCTCAGTGGTTGCAGAATGGCCAAGACTTTTTAATGTGGAAGAGATGTTCCTTTTGCTCCACTGGAAATCACTACAGAGTATAGAAGAGGAAATTTTGAAGGATGGAAGCTACATGGAAAGGCCAGGAAAATGGAGTTCCAACAGCTACCTTAACAAACAGAATACAAATGCATCCCAGAAGGCAGGAGGAAAGGAAAGAGGAAAGGGGTGAGCTGCAGAAGAGATAGGAGATGTTAAACAGCTTTGGTCAAGGCATGGTGACAAATCTGTTTGTAAGAGAGGAGAAAAGGGGCAGGAGAGGGAAAGCAGGTAGGACAATAGTAAGCCAATACAAGGCCCTTTTGCTCCAAATTTCCTCTGAACACTGAGCTAGAGAAGTTGTTCTTTTCTGTTGTCAGTAGCACTGTTGCAGTTTTCAGGAGCAAAAAGACCGCTGGAGCTCTTCCTGGCGTGGGCCTCTTTGCAGTAGAGGATGGCCCTTTGTGTGGAGTTCACATGGGTGGTAAGGTACTTCAAGGGATGTTCAGGAGCACAGCCCAGAGCCCATAGGAAATGGAAGGGGGAAGCATTTCTGCCACTAGTAAGACACTGTGACTTTACAGCTATGGGATCTGTGGCAGTCAGGAAAAGAGACAGGTCTCGTGTTCTTCCTAGTGCTACATCAGACCCACAGGTGATATGCTAGGCATATTTTAGCACTAGTTTCTTTTGTGACTCTTTCAGTTTGGCAGACTGTATGTTTCAGAGTATTTTTGTAGCTTTGGTAGTAACAGCATAGCCATGATGTAGTAACCAGGCGGCAGAAAGTGACTCTTATGGGGAAACTTTAAGATCATTCCTTTCCAAAGTGGGAGAACAGAAAGTCAGTAAATGCATGCTGTGTGTCACACAAATTTGGATACAAAGCTTGCATCTGAAAGACTCAACAGCACTTCTTACACATATATATGTATATATGTATGTATTTATGACTCACACATGGGTGCATATGCAAATTCTTGTTAGGATTATTTTTTCTAGTGAAAAAACCTAACCATGCTGTCAGCATCTTATAAATGAGATCTGTTAAAACCAAAGGTGGATGAAGATCAGAAGTGCCCAAAAGTCTGAATCACTTGGAGACATGACTGCCACCTGCAATCCACCTCGGACTTTGCTTTTTGGGGAAGAGGTTGTTCCCAGTCTCCAGAAGAGACTGAAGGAGGACTGCTCTGCTCCCAGACCCTGAGGAGGGTGGGACAGGGCAGTATCTGGGTTTGTGGCCCTCTTTCACTGCTAATTGTGTGAATGCAGAGTATTGAACCCAACTGAGCACCACTGCGTTTCAGGTTACACAATACAGCAGAATGGGATGTGATTGAAAAGGCTACAGATAAAATCAAATGGGAGGGAAGGATGAGAACACATCCTTTCTTCTAGCCATGACTATTTTGTTGTGTCTGTTATCTAACCCTGTAATTAGGACGGCATTCAGAAAATGTGAACAAAGTTGGTATTCTTTTCATAACCCCCAAATCTTTGCATTGCTGCATGAAACTTTTGGCTTCAGCTTTTCCCTGTTCATTAACCATGCCAAAATTTTTAATCTAACACCACTGTTAAAGAGTGGCAGGCTTCCAGGGAAATATATCAGCCAGGCTTATTAATTTCATGCCAAGTGCTGGAGGCGTGAATGTAGAGAACGCTGTTTGAGTTTGGATAATAGGAATCAGGCAGCTTAAAGGCAGGGGATAAAGATCAGGAGCCCCGCGTCTCAAGAGGAGGAGCAGGTGCAGGCTGCAAGCAAGGCCTTCAGGCCCAAAGGGGCAGCCAGTGCTTAAAACAATCTGCGGTGCCTTTCCCCCCTCCCCCTTTTTTTTTTAATTTGGCATGTGCCTCTCACAGCTTAACAGACCGCTGCTCCACAAAGAGTGGTAAACAGAGAAAGGGAAATTAAAAAGGGAAGTCCCATGACAGACAAAAACAAATTAGGGCAAACAAATTACACAGAGTCAACAAATAAACAAGGGAACATCTGTGAATATATTTCTTGGATTTTCTGATCCTGAAAGCAACCTGAGAAACAGTGGAGGGATGTATAAAATTTAATCAGGGAACCAAGCCTCCCCTCCTCTCCCCAGCCCCGTCTTCCCTGGGAAGGTTGAGTTGCGGCAGGGGATACCTGTGCCGCCTCTGGGGACCTCCCTGGCAAGGCACATATCATTGCCTCCCCGACCCCATCCCAGTCCCTGTCCTGTTCCTGTCCTGCTGCTTCCACCAGCACCAGCCCCTCTGGCTGCCCTGGGAGCATCAGCAGGAGCCAAGGCAGCCTCTGCTGGCCGTGGGAGGGGATGAGGCTGCAGCCACATCAGTACATGAGTGGTTTCCCTTTCCCTGCTGCACTCCCCAGACGCTCAGGCTGGGTCTGCAACGCACTGGGGAGCCAATATTTGGTTGTCTGGCTCTTTGATATACCACTTGTTACATCCATATATAAATATATGGATATACAAATATTTCTAAATAGGAACATAAATGTAATTGTATATTTAGCACATATATACGTGTTTTTATATACAGATATATAGACAGATTAGTGGATATGGAGATATAGACACAGATCCTAAACATTTTAGGGTTTCTCTTCTGGGAGGTTTTGCTGGGATGCCTCAGGATCTGAGGACATATAATTATAAACCTGAACTTGGGCAGAAATTCTGTGACAAGCTCTTTGCAAATCAATCTGGAGAATCAAAAAACCAATCCTCAAACAGCTGTATTTGCTTTTTATGCAAACACTATCAGAAAAAGACATTTACTTACTGCTGTTTATGGGGATGTATGGAAAAGGAAACAGAAGAAACTTTAATTTACCAAACGAGTGTTTGCTTTAGCTTCTAGAAATTGATGGATTTTTTTCTTTTTGGAAAGTTCACATAAAGGGTCTGAAATCAGAGAAATCCATGTAAGGAACACTGATCTCAGAGTCCACCCAAGAGCAGAAACCAAATATTTCTTTTCTCTCTGGATCTTCACATGGCTCTAAATAATTTTCTCCCCCTCAATTATATTTATTACACTAGAAGATGCTTTCAAAAGAAATTGCTATGTGGATAAGCACTCAGAAGAGATATATCAATACTATCCAAGTTCTCTATGCAGCCTTTAATTCACTCCCTGCATAAGAAGTTTTCGTCATAGCATTGCACAATATTTTTCCCACAGAGTTGTGGCCTTATTCTGTACATGGAAGAGGCAATACTTATTTAAGAGGCAACTATGCAGCACTTTGTTTTTGACTTATTCTGTGTGTGGTCTGCCTACTATTCAAACTTGCCTCGGCAGGCAGAAGTTGTTACTTTTCATGAAGTTTTTCTGTACTGTCCAACACCACGGTTTTGAGGTGCTTCAGAAACCTTGTTTTGTTTCATGACTCTCCAATGAGGATTGTGATGATGACAGTGCTATTTTTGTCTTTCAGATGAGAAGTGGAGGCAAGGAGGAGCTGCAGGTAGACTTCTTTTCAGGTAATCAGTTTGAAATGTGTGGGACCTGGGCTTTACTGTCCCCAAACATTTGTATTTATATTCAAGCATATATCTATAAAGCACAGTTGCTCTTGACACATCTTTTCTTGTGAATCTCTCTCCTTGACTTTGATAGTTTCTGATTTGCCCAGCTATTTTTTCAGCTAATTTTCCTATTTTGTTACATATAGACAAATATTTCTTTAGCCCTTGGGGTATTATGCAGCAACATCACAGAAAGCATGCGAAAAATCAGCCTGATCTTGCTCTAGACCCTGGTTGCAACACTGAAGAAAGCCCCCATGTGCTCCAGTGCAGCATCATCTCCTACATATGTGACATTTCTCCAAAAGCAGTAGTCATTTCAGGTGAAGCCATAGCGGCAGCCTTGGGCAGTGATAGCTGGGGGGACATCTCCCAGTCACCACTTTCTCTTTTGATGTAAAGAACATCAACTGATGTGGTCATTTAAAGACGACTAACAAGAAGTAACTTCAGTGAAAAAGACGACCTTTCCTATTTCTGATAATTCTAGAATCATAGACTATCTGAGGTTGGATAGGACCTTTAAGATCACTGAATCCAACAGTTAATGCAGCACTGTCAAGTCCACCACTAAACCACCCCCAGGTGCCACATCTGCCAGTTTTTAAAATACCTCCAGGGATGGTGATTTCCACTTCCCTGGATTGTCCTTCTGACTCTTCTTGTAGATGGTCCTTACATTTGCCAACCTCCAGTCAAGAGGGACCTTCCTGGTTAGTCAGGACTGTTGATAAATGATGGAAAGTTGCTTGGTGAGCACTTACACCATCTCCCAAAGCAGCCTTGGGTGGATCCCATCCAGCCCAATAGACTTGTGTGGCTTATATCTGCAATTTTATTAACTGATCGGCAGTCCTCTGGGCATTTGAAAGCATCCAGAGTTGTTATGATTAAAGCAATGAAAAATAAATAAATTCCAGACAAGCCAAAAGTTGAAGCAGAAAGCACAGTGCACGGGTAAAGTTCCTGCCTTACAGACTGATGCTGGAACTTTCCCCATAGATTTGGACGCTTAGCTGCTCAACTTTCAAGAGTAATTTTTAAATGCAAAATCTGGGAGAGAAGTTAGAATTCAGCTTGCTCTGAGTAAAACGCATTTATCTGAAAGGAAAATCACATTTTTGAAATGCACTTTCTGCCTCACAGCTTTCATGTGGCTCGGTATGCAGATCAAACTGAGTAGGTGCTGGATAAACATGATCAGTAAAGGTTCATATCAGACCGATGCACACCAGGCTTGTGGCTTCCAGTGTTATCCAGGCTGGTTATACCATGCAGAGAGAGGAAAGTAGATGAGGCAATGAACACTGTCTCTTTCTTTCTCCGTGATCAGGCTGGCTTGGTCAGGTGCTGTAACAGAAATGCTGAAAAAGTTGAAGAAACTTTTCTTATCTAAGAGTTGCTATGTAAGGGAGTTGGAGGAGGAGGAGAAGTTACGAGACAGTCTGGGCATGCTGGTATGCTTCAGGCACTGAAGTTTCTGCACAATCCTGAACACAAGAATGAAAAGTTTCATTAGGAAAAAAAAGTTATCCAGAAACTTAACATAGATTTTCAACTGGAAGTTTTTAAATGGCAGGGATTGCTTGCCTAGGCTCCCTTTATTTTTCTTTGCATCCTTTCATCTGGTTGCAGATAAACATAGCTCAGAAGTTTAATGAGTTTTGCTGGTTGGTCTATCTGGGTCTAAGTGAAGGACAGGAATCCAGTATGAATTTGTCTTTGAGTACTTTTGTACCTTGTCCAAATGGTGTCTATCACCTTGGAATTATCACAAAATTCTGCTCCATCTCATAGGGGCATGGTGAGATGTTTAATACTACTGTGCAGTTTCAAGGCCATTTTTGTCACACCCAGACAAAGCGTGTTCCGAGGGCCTGCTGTATACTGGGACATTGATTAATGCAGCTAACTGAAGGTTCATCCTCATGGATGGGATTTAGGAAACATGAGTTGGGCAATCCTTTGGACTGGAGAGCACATATCTGGTTTCTGCGAAGAAGGCTCTTCAATAAACAGTGAAGACACAATTTGTAATTTCCATTTGGTCCCAATTCCTGGAAGCAACTCTAATGGCCACCTGTATCTGTTGTGGTGCGTTTTGTTATTTTTCCCTTGATTTTTGATGGTTGTTTTAAAATGGTTTAGTCCCCTCCCCTCTCTCTCCCCCTCGGGTGGTGGGTCCCAAGCTCAGGTCCTTCCCCTGATTTCCCTTCTATTCTCCTCCCTTACCTCCCTATCCATCACCCGGGGTTCCTCCCTTTATTCCAGCACTTTCCCTATCCATCACCCAAACCCCTCCTATAACCCCTGTCCATCTCCCTAGAACCCTTCCCCTCCTTCCAGAGAATTCTCTAGTTCCCATTATTCCATTGGTTTTCCCTGACATCAGTTATTATCCTTTGTTCTCATTGATTATATATGCATATGTTCCCTCCCTAAACTCCTCCTTGTGTGTGCCTTCATTGGTTGTACCTTTCCCTGCCTATTGTATCCGCCTCCCTTTAAATGTGTGTCTCAGCCATTTTATTTGGCTCAGTCGCACCAGACCCGCTTCGGGCAAATAAAGGACTCTCTGGACTTATTGGTGTGGCTGGCCCCTCCTTCACCTCCTTTGCTCCTGGAACTTGTCCCGGGTACACCTGATGGCCCGAAGCAAGGGGCAGGGCTCGCTCTGCCTCTTAGCCGCTACCCAGTCTCTGGCATAGAGACACAAGGGCGGCCCCATATGCCGCGTGACCCGTGTGGAGCTAGCCGGCGTTGAACGCAAGGCACGGGTCACCGCGACATGTATCTCCTTAATTAGTTACAAAAATTTCCTCTTCAAAATAGGCCTTGCCTCATTCATCCATATATTTGTGGTCTGCTGGTGATGGTTTTCTTTCTCTCCATCTGCTATAGGAAATATATTTCCTCTGCAAGGGCTGCTACAACTCTAATTTAGAAAACCACCACTGTATCACTTGATGAGACAGAATCTTGTGTTTACTACTTGTTTTCTGGTTTTAACTTTGTTAGCAGCACGAGATTGTGTATGTACCTTTAAAATTCAGATCTGTGTCCTGCTTATTTTCTTGCGAGTTCGCCTGAGGCATCTTCGCAAACTGGTTTAAGACATGAATGATTAAGGATGAGGTACTGTGTCTCTCTTAAAATTACAGGAGCTTATTAGAGTCTGTAAGTACTCGACACACACATTCACCTCATTTCAGGAGATGTCAAACAGCTATACTTTTTTGGCTTCTAAATAAAAGGGTTTAATTGCACTGTCCACATTTAGATCTTATTACTTAGCTTCTAAGACTGAAAATTTGACCATAACCAGCTAATCTGAAGCTTCAAATGTTGAAATTTAAATGCTTTAGCATTATCTGCATGGCACTGGTTTCAGTATCTTTGCCTTTTCTACACCCCCAAAAGTATTTTAACATATTTTGTGCAAATTTCTTCTTTCTTCCTTAACTTCTGGGCAATTTCAGGAACTTCAAAAGCTAAATAACACCTGTTACAAGCAAGTCCCATATATCCCTAGGGATGATAGTAACTTGAGTTGCCTATGGTTTTACAAGTCTGTCAAGCACTGTGGTGCCAGTTACAGTGGAGGGAGTGGAAGTGTTACCTACTCAAAGGCCTGCAGTGGTATTAAGGGAGATGATAAATAGTCACGAGTCTTTGTCTCTGGATGTTTATCAAAACTCTGCTGCTAATACATAGCAATGTTTTGGGAGACAGAAAAGTCTCTTCACACATCAGGCAGCTCCAAAATTTGCCTCTCCAGCGCACATTGTGAAATTAATGCCACCTGCACCAGCCTATGTCTCCTCATGGTCATACCTCAAGCTGTCTCTGTGGCTCTACTCAGCTCTCCAGCTTCACTCGTCTTCTCTGGGCATCAGTGGCAAGAGACTGTAGTAGGGAGAGCACAGAGACCTTGGGCCTTTGGGAAGGAGGTAAATCCCATTGCAGGAGAGGAATGGAGCTGGACGGCTGTCAGAATGCAGTGGAGAGTTTCATGCTGTAGCTAGTGACTTGTGGAGGACACCACGTTGGCTTGCTTGATGTAGAGACAGCTGTAGCTCTGCATAGAGTTGTGATGGTTTTTAAGGGAACTGCGGACTGAGGAAGAGAGATGTTTCATAGCAGATCACAGCTTGCTCTGCCTCTTTCTGTTCTGCTGTTGCAAGATATTTGGATGGCTACTTGCAAAAATTCTTGCTTGAAATTTATCATCCCATCCAATTAGCAGGATTTGATAAGAGTGTAAGTGCCATGTATATGTATATATATGTATATGTAGGTAGATGGGCATGTCTCTGAGCTCATGTGTGCAGACAATGATTCCAACGGATTTGCCACCTTACTTAGTTATTTGATCCATGGAGGCTCACAAGCTCCTTAGGCTGCTATGAAGGCAAAGGTTTCCCACACCTCCTTACCTCTCCATCAGCAAGGCTACCTGGGGAGTAAGGAGTTACTCTCAGTGAGGGAAGGGATTGAGTCTGGCTCTTAGCCACTCCTGGTGGCAGCAAACACCACTTCAAAGGTTGATTCCCAGGGTGGGTCACAAAGGGAGGCAAATATTTGGTGTTCTCTGTATGACTTGGTGCAACTGTACTCCTCAACTCCTCCGTCTTCACCCTTATTTTTAGCAACACACGCTCACAGGGCTCTCTGTAAATGAGTGTTACTGATGAATGCCACGGAAGTAAATTTTGAGGATTTGCTTTGGCTTTAAATAACTTTTCTCAAAAGAGATTTTTCTTTCTTTGACAACAGTAGTGCCTGTTTACAGGACTGCAGTACTGACCTGAAATGCAGGAGGTCTGGTGATAATTAGATATTAGGAAGAAATTCCTTACTGAGAGGGAGGTGAGACCCTGGAACAGGTTGCCCAGAGAAGTTGTGGATGCCCCATTCCTGGAACTGTTCAAGGCCACGTTGGATGGAGCTCTGAGCAACATGGTCTAGTGAAAGGTGCCCCTGCCCATGACAGAGGAGTTGGAACTAGATGATCTTTAAGGTCCCTCCCAACCCAAACCATTCTGTGACTCTATGATGATTCTACGGTGTCCGTCTCTCTGCACTGCTACAGATAACCCAGCTTCTTGCCAGTTCACAATGTAACACCGTTGAAACGGAACACTGGGTATTTTAGACACTTCGGAAACATCAGCCCACAGGCTGAAGCTGGAATTCCTCCATCAAACATGGCTGCTTTTCAATTAAACAAGAGGACAAACCCTCTGCAATACCTGCAAAGAGCAGAAATCTACTCCTTAAAAAAAAGAACAAAAATGCTTTTTATGAGCTTCTTTCAGAAAGACTAGAAAGCACCTTGACTTTTTGTTAAAGAAGAAGAAATTGCATCAGAAAGTGGCCTTGATTGCAGTCCACCTGATTCCTAAGTTTTAAAAAGATAACTGTGACAAAAGATTATTCTTAAATTAAATGGGCAGGGGAAAAGATGAAATGACACATAACTGGGGCTAATAAGGCTGGAATCATTCTGGTTTGATTCATTAAGCCCCTGAACTGAATGTCAGTATGCCTTTTTCTGTACTCAGTGTTAAATTCCAGTATGAAGTCTGGTCTTCTAAAGACAGATGCCTTACCTGAAAATCAATGTACAAATCTAGTCTGGTGGGCAGATGTTTTTGTGAATCAGACCCTGAGCTAAATATCAGACTTTGGTAAAACTTAAGCCATGTGGATACAGACATTTTATTTGGTTCATAGTTTGAATAGTTTAAGAAGATTAGGGCAGGGATGAATGGCTGTGTTAATGAAAGCTGATAGGTCTTGGAATGGGCTATTGCAATGTTGATCTCAGTGTCTCAAAAAATGTAATGTCATTATTCAGGCTTAGATATTATAACTGAGAAAAAGGTTCTTTGTGTACATAAATTTTTTCTCAAACTCTCTTGACTATTAGATTACGCTAAAGACTTCAACCTCACAATGTGTAATGTATTATGAGGCGGGCAGATGAAGAAAATAAACAAGCAGACCTTCTCTGAATTAGTTGCAATAGTTTTTTTCCTCCTTTTGACTGTTCTCGACCCATAAAATGTGGGCTAGTTTCAAAGATTTCATGAGAAGTGATTCCTGGCTTCAGGTAAGGATTCACAGACTCCAGGTAATTTCTCTCTATCTGCAAGCTTCTTGAAACTTTAAAATCTTTTCACAGTGTCTCTGATTCTGTGGGAATGCAGGGATAGAGGAACCTGCAGTGACCAGCTTGTGTGACCTCCCTTAGGACACAAGCCAGGCTCCTCTCCAGTCTCTATGCCCAGACAGCTCCCACGTCTTTAGAAACTTATCCAGTCTTGAAATGAAAGCTTTGAGGGATTCATGAAACTTCACCCCATGATTCTTTTAGATGTTAATGAACTGCCTTTTAAAAAATATGTTTCTATTTTTTTCTCTAGCTTTGGCTTCGAACACCTGGATGTGTTTTCCTGCTGAACCAAAAAGCCATGCAGCATCAGAGATCACTTCCTCATGAAGGTGCCTGCTTGCAGCAAACAATCACTTCTTAAGTATTTTTTGTTTAAATAATATGTAGTATCATTTATNGAATCTTTTACTATGAGGCAAATTTTCTGAATGTTTACTACGACTTGAGCTTTTTCTAGTGTTTCCATCTTCCACTTGCTCAGAGCCTTGGCATTCCAGCCCACCAACTTCCTGAGTTTTCAGCTTCACAAGGCAGTGCTTCCAGGGCACTGGAAACCCCAAGGCAGGTGAATGTCTGAAAACCACTGATCCAACTGTAATTGTTTTTCTTTCAAGGGTGGCTAGACAACACACTAATGAGAGAAAGAGACAAAAATCAGGATGCACTATGCACCTCATGCACCGCATATGTGCTCCAGCTGTTGAGGTGAAAAGGGACAGTCTGCCAAACTATCCAGACCTGCTTTGCAACAGACATCATTTGAAAGCTCAAGCTTAACTAAGAAGAGGGCTAAATAAAAAGTGAGGAGGAACATGCAGAGGTATTTCATGTCTCTCACTAAGTTAGCATGATGACAGAGAGTTTCTTGAGATGCACCACTACTCTAGAATTTAATACCTGAAGTGGAATCCTGCCACATTTGAGGAAGCTTTGTTTTGTATCATAGTACCTGTTCCTGCAAGGTTTATGCAACATGAGTACCATTAAATCATCAAAGTTGTCTTCCTTTTGAGAATTTCCCCCTTCTGTTTCTTCTGTTCTTGTTGCTTCAAGGATTGTTATAGTTAAAAAATTAAAGTCTGTATCTCTCTTCATTACAGGACAGTTTGTAAATTCCTGCTAGGCATTTCTCATTCTGCATTTGTCATCCTTCAAGCTAATTTTCACTGCTGCAAAACAACTCGAAATATTGTTTGAGGCCCTTCATCGAACTCTTCTGAACATGACTAACACAACTTTCCTGTAGTGTTTTACTTCACTCTGACCAGCGTTTATTATCATCACAGAAGGCAAAAAAGAGGGGAAACTCTGTTTCTATGCACAAAACTAGAATGAAAACTCTTTAAATAATATGACTTGGAACTGTTTTCGACCCTCCAAAATTTTATGTTATTAAAAAAAAAAGTGAGCTAAACAAACAGAAATCACAAGGACTGAGATGAAAGAGGGTAAATTCACAAATTTCCCTGTCTTCCATACCTCTGCAGTGATTAAACAGAAAACCCTTTAGCAACCAAGTTACATTTTCACTTTAAAAAATCTTCAGCAAAATATAACCTTGCAGCTGTAAACATATGTCTGAATAATTATTCTGGCTTTATATCAAAAAAACCACCTCTGCCAGAGCAGACAGATTTTAATTTAGCATTCCCCCCAGAGCTCTGGAGGGCAAGGTGGATGATTGAGAGGGCAAGGTGACTTGGCTTCAAGGGCTATCTTTATTTGCATGAATGAGTAACCGTAAAGCACAGAAAATATCTTTAAGTAAATTCTGCCTGTCACTGACAGTGATCTAAATGGAATTATAGTTGCATGAATCTCTTTTTGCTAATATATATATATTTTTTTCTGTGAAATATCTCCCCCCACCAATTTTAAAAGCATGCAAAAAAAGATGTGAGAACAAAATGAGCATTATCAAAGAGCAACCAAGCAACATGATTAAGTACAGAGACAAATCTTTTAAACAAATGAAATTTACCACTCCTAAGCTGGATGGAAGGTGTTGCAACTGCAAGCCTCCCATTTAAATCCCAAATAGATACTGCAAAGCCCATGATAGTCAAGTCTGCTCTGTAGTGGTCTGCTGATGTAGCTCAAAGGCATTCTGGAGAGGGCCCATGCAGATGAGTGTCTAAGTTAAGTCTATTTTTAAGATGGCAATTTAAAGTTGATGAATTTCTGTACA